>VDFB02137632.1:0-19396 GCA_007258455.2 Sequoia sempervirens
AAAAAGGGGAATATTCCTTTTTCAACAAACTTACTTGACTTTTTGTGCAAGTTAACTTGTGACCTCTTGTGCAAATTAACTTGTGATTTCTTGTGCAAGTCAAAAGTGTATTTGTCTAGACAAAGGTGAACCCTTGATTAAATCTCATCATTGTTTCTCATCCATTGATGAGAATCCATGATCCATGCCTCCAACTTCTTCCATCCTTAAATCATTGATTAACCTTTTCAATCTTAACCATTCATTTCTCATTTGCTCTCCTATAAATAGGTCACTATTTGGAGACAAATGGATCCATCTTTTTTCAGAGAAAACTCATGTTTTTGAAATCATTCACACTCACACTCATTTTTAGTATTTTATTATTATCATTTTAGCTTAAATACTTGCATTAATTAGCTTAGCTTCCATTAATGGCTTCCATGGAACATAGATGCATACATGTAGCTTGTTTATTAATTAGATTTTGAATATTTTAGCTTAAATCCATTTAGATTCGCTTTGCATTCACACATTTTAATCATCTTAGCATAAAATCATATTAAAATAGCCTGCGTCAAGATCATTCAACTTTAAATCATGTTTCAAAACACATCTCACAATGGTTTATTTAGTTTTCTTCAATAAAACTAATTTAAAGAAGCTTATTATCCCAAGGATTGGGAAAGGGTTGTCGTTCCACATCAACACGACACCACTCCCCCAATAGAACAATTTTCAATGGATTAGAGTAGGCACTTTAAAATATTTCATAGTTTAGCATGTTAGTTTTGAGAAATGCTTAGTTTAGTTTAAATTGAATGATCTCTATTGGATTGATGTTTAGTGACATGAATATGCTTTGATTCTTCATGGATCAAGTGTATTCAGCCCATACTAATCCGTTGATCAAATTTTGGTGCTAGGAGGAGGGCATAACCGATCACATTTAACAATTTTTTCTCTCGAAGTTTGTTTTCCAATTTTTAGCAGATACAACAATGCTCTAGAGGATTTCAGTGATGCTTTTGTAAGGCATCACCATATAGTGATGCTATCATCATCTAATACAACGATTCCTAATTAATGCATTGACGCTGATTAAAATAAATGACAATGCTAATACTTTTTAGAGGTATCAAGAATTTGCAAACAATGACGCTCCAAAATGGTGATGCTATCATCGTCACTGTCCTTTTGCAGAGCGGCGCTAATTTTCACCAGAGCAACACTCATTTGATTTATGGTGACACTATCATGAATTACGAATCTCTTTGTCTAGTAAGCAAAATTAGTGTGTTTTTTTAGCATGTGCTTTAATTTTTTTACTTCATCAGATCATTAGTATGCCTCTAACATTGTTCTGGTTTTTAGGCTAACTAGGTTTTGTAGGTTGGACGATAAAAGTTGAAGTGAAGAAGCATTCTTATCTTTAAATATTATAATTGTAACAAGTGTTTGGACACTTTTGGGGCAATTATAACCCATTCATCATGCTTTTCATTTCATGTTTTAGGACCACACTAGCTTTCAATTAGGTTTTAAAATGAACGCTCAAATTAGTTAAAATTGAATCCTCACATCATCTTACTTTGGGTTTAAAATTGAAAAATACAACTTAACACTTCATTTGGTGCATAAAATAAACTTACCTTTGCTTTAAGGATTAAAATTAACGAGTGTTTGCTATGTTTTATGATTTATAGTTTTTTCATTGAATGCGTATGCACTTCACTCGTGTCACTCGGTGATCTTGAGAATCAAAAGCATTTCCTTGACATTTTATATAATCACCCACATATTTTAATTTGGATTAAAATGAACCCCATACTAGTGTAAGGAAAAGGAATTTTGAATTCTCTCTCATTGCTTCATGTGAACTGGGAGATCAAACAACAAAGGTACTTCCTTGCTTTTGTTTATCTTTAGAGGGCCTTCCTCCCCGCTTCAAAAGGAGGGAATGACCCAAGTAGAAACAAGCTAAAGCCAAGATCTTTCAATCTGCTATATAAATAATGTGTTTGTGATGAAATTCATGAGCAACAGGTGCAAATGTGTCATACCGACAAGTGTCACCCTTAGTATATGTGTGATATGTTAAAATGTCTTCTTAGGAAGAGACTGGGAGGCCTATTGATTGAAATAATATTGAGCTAATCTTGCCGTGTGTATGGCCACCTTTTACGAAATTCCTTACGATGAACCAATTATTTAAAAGCCAAAAACCTTTATGCTTGTTGGTGCAAGAACGGTCATTCCAAAGCCACCCCACATTTTACTATTCATTTTCAAAATAGGAGATCTTCAAGATTTGAGATTTGGTGGTCCCGAGAAGTGTGTGTCATGGAGGGGAGCCAGTGTCACCAAATCTCTATCTGTTCACATTTTATTAGTGTTTGGATAAATCCAAGTGGGGATTCAACAAATAGTATCTTTTGAACCTAAGGTTGTAAATGTCTATGAGTCAATTTAATACTTTGCTTGGTTCCAAAACGGTGCAAAAAAACATTCACAACTTCCTCAAAATTTCAAACTCTTTGGTCTAAGTATGGATATCCTTTAAAATATCCTTGATATTAATGCTTGTCCTAAGGATTTATATCCTTAGATATTTCTAAATATCTTTACTTATATCTCAATCCATATTTCGAAAGTTAACATAAGCAACTATGGCTTGAACTTCATTCTTTTCACAAAATGGACCTTGTGAAATTTATGGTGTTTTTGACATAGAAATTTAGTTTGAACTTAATCAAGACAAGTGTTTGTGGTAAAAGAAACTCATTTAATCAAGGTAACTTGACAAAAATTGAACCCCGTATGACCATTTGGAGACTAATCACTTTGGTTGAACAACCTGATCTTACACCTGCTATCATTCAACCAAACTTTGAAATCATTGAAGGAGAACAAACTGATATAATTAGTAGTTTGAGAAACTTCACTTTTGAAACAAAGGAAACACCAAACCAATGGAGAAACACAACACACATCATAGATGAAGAAGAGGAACAAGCTAATATTGTGGCTAGAAGGCCTATATTACCACTACCCATGTGGTAATAAATATCCTCTTTTTTCCCATAATCTTAACTTCTCTAAATGATCTCATGCAAAATAAAAATCCCTAAGAGAAGGTCTATAACTAGTTCATCTTGAAGGTTACGAGTCTACCCTAATGATTTTCATATTCATCAACATGCTTTATCCAAACATTAACACATTAAACTTAAGTCAAAAGTGTTATCCCAAAACATTTGCAAATATCACTCCCCACATCACCCACCTTTTCATCTCCCATTACCATTATTGCTCCAAAAAGACTTAGAGCATCCATTTTACCTAGATTTGAGTCAACTAGAGAGTTTAAACATTACAAATCTCCTAAAGGTAACCCAAAATTTATGGTAAAAAAAATGATCACAACACAAGAGAATCATGGAGAAAACCAAAGTCACATTTACCTCAAGTGATCCAAATCCTTTAGAATTTGATGCAAGAAGTCACTTTACCCCATTACAACAACCTTCATCACTATCAAGGCCATATGAGATAGAAGACATTATGAACAATCCATTTGGGCTTACTAGGGAAGAAATCATGGAGCACCGGGCCTTAGAGAACATAGTTCCTAATTCCCCATCTTTTGTTGCTCAATCATTAACACAAGGATTTACTTCATCCACTATTCCAACAACTCCATCCCTAGGGATAAATCAAACATCAACACCTAGTATTGTAGCTAGTCTTGCTAAGGATTTCTACCATACTATTCCATTTCAAAGCAGCACACTTGTGGGTACCCTTGATACTAATCCTCCATCCCAAACAACCACTTGGAAACCAACATTTGGCACTCCTCCCATTCTCGAGGATCCCAAATAACCATATAAACCACTTATGCTTCATTAATCCACAACAAATTCAACATATTGAGGAAACCCCTCTTCATCCATACCCATGAGTACTACAAGTGTGCCCAACATCTTGCAGAGTGGTGTGGACCAAGTATCACAAGTATCTACCCAAAAGGGAAAGGGAATACCCTCATGAAAAATCAGTCTTTAACACAATAGGGGACATTCTTATCCAATCCTACTGTTGATACATCAAACCCAATAGTTGTCCAAAACACATCTATTCCATCCATCATCAACCTACATCAAAACAATCCCTTGATCACGAACCCCATCAACCAAGGTAATACCTTGACCACATCTCAAACATAAGGGAATATCAAAAAAATCAGTCAAGGGAATCCTTTCTGTAGACACCTAAAAATGGTCTGGAGAATCTAATTAATTAAATATGACTTATTTGATTAATTAATCTTAAATTCATCTACTTAGTAAATAAATAGAAATATTTATTTATATTAAGTTCATCATATTACTTCTTTCTTAATTAAATAAACAAAATTAAAAAACTTTGTTTTATTTAATTATTATCATTTTCATCATATTACTTCTCTCTTAATTAAAACAAACAAAATTAAAAACTTTGTTTTATTTAATTATTATTATTATTACTTCTTTTATACTTCTATCATAAATTAAATATACAACTTAAATAATTTGTGTTATTTAATTACCTCATCACATTTCTTAATTAAATAAAGATATTCTAAAATCTTTTATTTAATTATCATTTTCCTTTTATTTTAATTTAATAAACAAATTCTATAGTTTGATTTATTAAATTATTCAATCCTCTTTTTGCTAAATTTAAATAAATCAAAAATATTTAAATTTATGCATAAATCATATTCCTTTTATCACTCACCAATAAAATTAAATTTTCAAAATCTAATTAATTCTACTGTCATTCACGGGAAGAGCTTCGGGGACAAACCTACAGGAAATCCTCTCAATCTTCTTCCAACCACCTTCCCTCTCATCTTTCCTGGTGTTTTCATGGGGAGAAACAATCCTCCATGATCAGCTCCATCTTCTCATCCCATGCCATTCAATTCTCCAGATTGAATCCCAGCCTCTTATCCCGTATCCCTGTGCAAATGTGATGCCGTAAAAGCTATAAATATAGCTCTTTGGCTATAGGAAATGGATCCCAACTTGTGCAATCTTACTCTGCAGGTTTTCCAAGCATCCAACATTCATCCAGCATTCAAGCATTCAGCATTCATCCAACATCCATCCAGCATTCATCTAGCATTCAACATTTGTAGTCATGGCTGCCATTACAGTAGTTTTAATTATTTAATCATATAGGAATAGAATAGTTTAATTCTCATTCTCTAAGTGTCATTTCAATGGTCTAATTAGCTTCTAAAATCTAAGAGAAAAGTAGATTAGAGAGATCTTTAGAGTTAGAGAGCAATAGGATAGATTTCTGAAGATTTTTAGTTTAAATTAGTTTAAATTTCTTAAAATCTTAGATGCAATGTCTTATTTAGAGGTGTAGAAGCATGTTTAGATTGTTTAACTCATTCCTACACTTACAATTTGGTGCCCACCATGGGGCATAACCCCATATTATGCATAATTTTTGTGAAAAGTGTCTTACAGGTATCAGCGTGATAGTTTTCGCGAAACTGTGACTTTTTGTAGCACGCCAACTAGATTTTGTAGCGCTTTGCTGGTCTGTTCTAACGTGCCCATCATCTATTTTAGCGCACCAGTGGTTTGTTTTAGCGCGCCGGTCTTCTGTTGTAGCGTGCCGCTCAATTTTTTTAGCGCGCCGTGTTACTGTTTCAGTGCGTCGATCTACTGTTTCAGCGCCTCGACTCTTTGTCTTTAAAATCATTTTTTTTCTAATCTGGATCCGACGCATCCATGGCCAGATTTTGTTTTTGTCTATTTTTGGTTAAAATTTATCAATCCTAGGACAGAAAATGGATTAAAATTTACCAATCCTAGGATAGCAAATGGATAAAAATTGATCAATCCTAGGATAGAAACTTCACAATTTCTTGTGGGATTAAAATTGAACAATCATGTTTTTATGGAGCAATATCTCCATATAGATTAGCTAATTTGTCATTTGGGTTTTAAAAGTGAACAAACTTCTTTGCTATGATTGGGTGATAGGTTTATGCTCTCCCTTTTACTGGGTGCATCAGAATACCAGACTCACTTTTCTTTACGCATTTTTAAAGCTTTTTAAAACCTTTAGATAGGCCTGCCGTAGTGGGAAAAAGTACTCACCCTACGGGAACGACCTGAGTGGGGACATCCAAAAGCCATGGTATTCCAACCCACTTAAAAATTTATGTGAATTTGGGGAAACCCTCTTCAACGAAGTGTGCAGATAACCATCCCCAAAAATCTTTTGTTCTAAAGATCGAGGCTCCTCGAGGGAAAGTTTATCCATTTTTCCGCCCGAACGAAACCCTATCTAAGAACCTAGAAACAGCACGCTTTGTCGCTTCTAAACATTGTAATATTTTCCAAGAAAGGTGGGCTGGGAAGAATCTACCCTCAAGCACTCACCATATACTTCCAAGGACTGCTTGCTCGTGGGATCCGTATCCACTTCCTCGCCACTTTGAGTACGCGACTTGAAAGACAAAAACACCGGGGTCACATGGCTATGTGATTCGACGCAATTCCAAGTTGTGGGCCGTTCGAGTATATAACGATGACCTTTTGTCT
Source organism: Sequoia sempervirens (assembly GCA_007258455.2). NCBI lineage: Eukaryota > Viridiplantae > Streptophyta > Pinopsida > Cupressales > Cupressaceae > Sequoia > Sequoia sempervirens. The sequence continues at coordinate 6,591 of VDFB02137632.1, forward strand.
CTAGGAGTGAGTCTATCTGAAGTGTCTTATTTGTTATAAACCAGTGAAAATCAAGAAGAATCATGCTTGATTCTTAAGAACATACACTATCTGTTTAGATTCTAGGATTTTAAAATCAACCATTCTATTCTTGCTTGCTATGTTTTCTCTCATTAAATTCAGATAAGATCATCACAAAAATCTTCAAAATCAAAACACTTGTGAAATTCTCATGATTCGAGATTGGATATCCACCAAATTTGTCAAGAAATCTCTTGTCAACCGAATCAGAAAGCCAAAGAAAACACTTACATACAAACAACTTCTGAGAAAGCAACGATTTTTATATCAAAGCAGGAAAGTTCTACTCCAACATAGGACTTTTATTCATAGGTATCACGACTTCTCTAGAGGTTATACGGACGACTATGTTGTAGCTCCCTTAGATTCACAAGCATTTTATCAAAGAAGGGCTATTAGGCAACACCACAATCACAGTCAAAGATTTCGTCCAGAATACATCCCACAACCAGCCATACAATACGATACCAGACCAAGTGAGTTTCATAGAATAAGATAGTTTTCTGTCTTAGCACCTCATGGTTCTGTTATAGCGCGTCACTAGTCTGTTTTAGCGCTTTGGGTCTCTGTTCTAGCGCGTCCCTACTCTGTTTTAGCGCTTTGGGTCTCTGTTATAACGCGTCACTGGTATGTTTTAGCGCTTTGGGTCTCTATTCTAGCGCTTCACTGCTATGTTTTAGCGCTTTGGGTCTCTATTATAGTGCGTCACTGCTATGTTATAGCGCATCACTCCTCTATTATAGTGCATACCAGCTCTGTTTTAGCGCTTCGTGTCTCTGTTTTAGCGCTCCGGAAAGTTAGAAAAAAATAGAGTTAGTAAGACAATTTGTCAGTTTTCCCATGTCAGAAACAAGGTTTTCATCAGTCCAAAACATTTTTTCCATAGTCCAAAACACTTGAATCATACAAAAAGAAAACTTTACTATTATGCCGAGGTCTTGAAACATCTTGCAAAGTGTCCTTATCACTAAATCTGAGATTTTTTGTGTCAAAGTTTCCCTATCAAGGATTTTTATCATCCTTCCATCACGAAACTAGACACAACTAAATCAGATTTTAAATCAAAAAAAAAAAAATCTCGACACTTATCCAATCAAAAATCCAAGATCAAAGTCTAGAGTAAAACTTTAAATGTTTTTATGCCTATTTTCACACGAGCAGCATATCAAAGACAATAACAAGAAGAAAACGAAAGAATAGCAGCCATGGCTAAAGAAAACCCTTGGGGATGATATAGCAACACTGATCCTCTCACTAATTCACAAGAGAAAGAAATAACTGCAGAAGAAATCGAGAATGTTCAACAAGACCCTCATTTCCATAAATTTATGGAAAAGATGCTAGAGCAAGATATGGAAAAGTATCTTCTACTATTAGCTGACAAAGGTGATAAGCTTCCTAAAGACTTTGATGTCAATCAACTCAAGGAAACAACCACACCCCAGACAACTAGTATGGAAAATACAAATCAAATAGATGCTTTGACAAAACAAATCCAACAATTACAATTACAGTTCCAAAATATCCAACAAGGGCCAACAAAAAGATATTCCTTACAAGACATTTGCCCTTATCCATTCGACCCAAGCATTAACATGATACCATTTCCACAGTATTGTGAATACCCGACGTACAACAAATACAATGGAAGAACCGATCCATTTGATCACGTACGAGAATTTCGAGCCATGAGCATAGAGTTCGCACACGAGGACTCTTACTATGATTATTTCCAAGAAGCTTAGGAAACACTTGCATGGAGTGGTTTTCTAAAATGGAACCTAGGATCCAATCTTTTGAAGAACTGATCAATAGGTTCATAACGCACTTCTCATTCAACATCCAACATGGGGTGACCTTAAAAGAACTCTACAACACCAAACAAGCAAAGGGTGAAAAGTTTCTTTCCTTTCTCCAACGATGGAGAAGGCTATTTGCTAAATACCCTAGATCTATTCCTGAAGAGGAGAAGATAGAGATGTTCATTGATAACTTAGTAGATGACATGAATTATAGATTGGACTTACAATGTCCATCTACATTTGAACAAGTTATCGAAAAGGGGCTCAAAATCGAAGAGGTTCTAATCAAAAGAGGAACGATCAAACACTTCATTGAAGGTTCAAACAATAACAATTCCTCTAACAACAACAACGAAAAGCCAAGATTTTGGCAAAAGAACAAGAATACTGATACCATGATTGATACACACACGTCTAAACCAGTATTCACCTTGACGCCAACCACTACAAACAAACAAAACAATGGTCTTAATGTCAAACAAAGTAGTGATCAAGGAAATAATCAAAATAGTGGAGAAACAAAAACCCAATCATTCCAATGACCATCCAATAAACAAAAATTCACGCCATTAGGACAATCATTGGAATCAGTCCTCAAAGAACTTTTGGATGAAAAACTCATTCAAGTACAAGAGGCTAGAAATTGGGACCCTCAAGTCAAACCATCATGGTGGAATGACTTGCATTACTGTCACTACCATCAAAATAAAGGCCACATGACTGAAAATTGTTGGCAGTTAAAACATGTGGTACAAGACCTCATAGATCAAAGAAAGTATTTGTAGAGGGGAACCAAACAAATAAAGATCATACAACATTCAAAAATCCTCTACCCAATTATCAGAAGGGAGAATCCTCTTCCACAAACACCAAAGGTAAGAATGTCGGTTATGTTTATGACACAACAATCCTTTGTTTTTCTGCTGCCAAAGAGGATGAGGAGTTATGCAATCAAATCAATCGAAACAATGACATTACATCTACTAATTTGGTACAACATATGGACAAATCTGAAAACCAAATTAACGTAATCACACTCAAAAGGAAACAAGAGTACCAACCGGTTAATGCCACAACAAGGGCACAATCCAAAGTTATATTGAAAGGAGCATCATTATCATCCCCTTCTGTGGATCCTCCCTCTAATCAATATAATCTCATTGATCAATTACAGAAAATACCGGCACAAATATCCATTTTTGAACTTTTAAAGATCTCCCCATCACACAAAGAGGTTCTTGAGCAAGCTCTTGTATCAACCACAGTACCTAACAATTTGGATGTATGTCAATTCCAAGCTATGGTGGGACATCTATCTGCACCTCATTGCCTTTCATTTTCTGAACATGATGATGTGTCACTCACCCATCCACATAATTCCGCTCTTCACATTGAAGTCCTCATCCATAAACACCGTGTAAAGCGTGTCCTGATAGATGGAGGGGTTGGTTTAAATATTTGTACCTTAAAGTTGATTCGTGCACTAGGATACTCAGATGAAGCCATTGATACAAGAAGAAAAATCACAATCAAAGCATATGATGAGGAAGAAAGATCATCTAAAGGATTGATCATATTACCCATTCAAGTGGGACCTATTGTCCAAAATGTGGTTTGTCAAGTCTTAGATAGAGAACTGACATACAACATGCTGTTGGGACATCCTTGGATTCATGATATGCAAGTAGTACCTTCCACCTATCATCAGTGCCTAAAATTTCCCGTCAATGGACAAGAGGTAACAATCATAGCAGACTATAATGACACCCAAGCTTGTCATACATTGAAAACATCTCAGGATACATTAATACCTCACAATAGAGAAGTTAGCACATCAGATTCATCTAATGGTGAGAAACAACAAAGCTTCATATCAAAGTGGCTTCCAAGACAACAAAAATCACAAGAGATCAGGGTGGCACAATCAAAACCTTCAAATGTTGAAGAACAATTGGCTTCACTCTCACACCAATTCACCAAAAAAGTATAGATAAGTGATGAAGGAATAAGTGAATATGATGTTGGACACTCTTTCCATCTATCACAGATGTTACCCTCCTTACAAACATATGGACATCCATCTACAATCACCCAAAATTCAGCACAATCTACAACTGCATTAGATGGTAGATTTGTAAAAGCAGGGAACTTAGATGAAGAATCAGAAGATAAGGCTATTCTAAATTGGCTTTATAGGGATGAGGAAGCTTCCACTTCCACGAGTAATATCATAGAAACAAATCAATATGGAAAGGGAAAAACTATTCTGGAGAAGATGGGATATTTAGGACAGGGACCTCTTGGGTTAAGGAAACAAGGCATAATAGAACCAATCCAACCTCTCACACTCCAACATAAAGATAAAACTGGACTAGGATATGCAGCAGAACAAGGACCTCTTGAATGAGGGGAACAAAGTATAACAGAACCAATCCAAGTTCTCACAATTCAGCAAAATGGCAGAGCTGGACTAGGATACACAGAAGAAGCAAGAGTAGAACTCACCAATAAAACTGTGGAGCGTATTCTTCAAATAAGAGATAATTCTGAAACAGATTCAAATGAATATGAGTGGGACAACTTATCAGATGTTTCCTATGAAGATATTCAGATCGATGTTATCAAAAAGTATACCCCCAAATGTGAGGAGGGTCAAAGCTCGAGTTTTAATCCTATTGTCTTTGAAACACAAAATTTCGATGACTCAAGTGAAGATGAACAGACATCGATTGAGATAAATGATGCGGAAGAAAATACCTTCATAGGCCTCGACATAACCACTAACAACCTAGACGAAATTTCCGTCCGAGCTTTCACAATCGCTGACCTCAACCCATCTAATGATTCATTGCCTTTACTGCATCCCGAGCTTATCGAGTGGGAACCCCAACACCCCATCAATCTCCCTATTTTTGACAATGACTCCGCTATTATTAACTATATTTGCTGTGAAGAATCCGATACTTGTTCTACCAATACTTCTTTTAATGATGCTTTTAGGCAAGAGGGTGCCAAGCCTTTCAGTTGCAAAAGTATGGAAATAAATAATGGATCTAATGGTGAAAACCATTCTATGGCAGTATTTGATCCTAAAATAGTAAAAAAAAAGAACACATCCAATGGTGAAAACCTCATTGAGGAACCAAAGGATGAAAGGCTTGACATCCTCCCACAACATTACCATGAAAGATCATCAATGTTGATAGAACCCACACAATCTATTGATATTGGCATAACAGAGAAAGTAAGAATACTACACCTGGCAGGATCCATGACAGATACAAAAAAGCCAGATTTTATCAAATTCTTTGAAGAACGATGCATCAATTTTGCTTGGTCATACTCTGACATGCCAGGCTTAGACACAGATCTCATTATGCATCACTTATCCTTACCAGCTGGCACTAAACCAGTAAAACAGAAATTGAGAAAAATGCATCCACATGTTGCATTATTGGTAAAAAATGATTTGAAGAAACTACTAGATACTGGATTTATCAGATCTATTGATTATGCTGAATGGATATCCAACATTGTACCTATTTCAAAGCCAGATCACACCATCAGAATATGTACTGATTTTTAGGATTTAAATAGAGCATGTCCAAAGGATGATTTTCCTTTGCCAAACATAGACATGATTGTAGATCTAACAGCTGGCCATCAAATGCTATCACTCATGGATGGATTTTCAGGATACAATCAAATGAAAATAGCTCGTGAAGACCAAGAAAAGACAACATTTACATGTCCATGTGGCACCTTTTGCTGGAACGTCATGCCTTTTGGGTTAAAGAATGCAGGAGCTACATACCAGCGAGCTATGACAACAATCTTCCATGACATGATGCACACCTTCATGGAGGACTATGTGGACGATATCTTAGCCAAGTCTCACACTAGGGAAGGACATCTAGAGATACTGGCCAAAATATTTGACAGGTTGGAGAAATTTAAAGTCAGATTAAATCCTAAGAAATGTGTCTTTGGAGTAACATCAGCAAAACTCCTTGGATACATAGTTTCTACAAAAGGAATTGAAGTAGATCCAACAAAAGTTAAAGCCATTGTGGAAATGCCACCTCCTAAGAATATCAGTACATTAAGATCTTTACAAGGCCGACTACAGTCCATCAAAAGATTCATCTCTCAACTAGCAGATCGGTGTCATCCATTCAACCATCTTTTGCATAAAAAATGTGTCTTTTAAATGGGATGAACAATGTGAGAGTACTTTCAATCAAATCAAGCATTATTTGATGACACCACCAATCTTGGTACCACCCAGTGAAGACAAGCCATTATTGCTATATATCGCAACAACAAATATCTCTTTGGGAGCCTTGCTAGCACAAGAAGACAGAGAAGGAAAAGAACAAGCAATATACTATATCGCTATGACACTCAATGGACACAGAAGTAAACCACACCTTTCATTGAAAAATCATGCTTAGCGCAGTATTTGCAACAATAAAAATTGGCGACACTATATGCTCACCACATTGTCAAAGCTCTCAAGGTAAAAATTGATCCCCCAAGTATTTACCGGTTAAAAGCGCCTTTTGATATCTGACCTCACCATCGAGATCTCCATGGAATTTCCCAATGCAGATATCCTCAACGCTACAACACAACCATGGCAACTCTACTTCGATGGATCCTAGACACAACATGGATCAGGGGCAGGAATTCTATTTGTCACACCTCTTGGGCACACAGCTTCCACGCCCATCTACAAGCTTACTCTTCCAAGGTTCCTACAATGGTAGAATATGAAGCTTTTGATCCCGGAATTAAAGTGGCTATTGAATCGTGGAAAATCACGTAATCGGCAAGTGTATGGAGACTCGCTAATCATCTATCGTGTCAACAATGACAATTTCAAACTAAGGATGACACACTAATTTTATACAAGAGACTAGTAGATGATCTAAGGAAATACTTCATAGAAATCAAATTTGAGCAGATACCAAGATCAGAGAATAAAGCAACAGATGCCATGGCCATAATAGCATCTCTTCTACAAATGCCTGAAACACAAGATTGTTATCGATGACAGGAACAAGTGTCAATCTTGCATACGCGAAATCCCAAATCCCAAACCATAAGCTTTTTGGATAGTGCCCAATCTTCCATTTATGGAGATATTTATACTTATCTAAAAGATAATATCTTACCGCTAGATCTTTCTCGCAACCAAAAGCGCAACATCATACGCCAATCCGCCAAACATACCATTATTGCTGACACCCTTTACCGTCGGGGCCTAGATGGTACTCTTCTGCGTTGTTTAGAACATAACGAATCTGCTTCTACTTTATATGAGGTCCATGAAGGAATTTGTGGCACACATTCAAGCAGATTATCTTTAGCCAAGAAACTCCTTCGTTTGGGGTACTACTGGCCACACATGGAGCAAGAATCTTATAAGTTTGTCAAGAGATGTCAAAAGTGTCAGATTCATGGCAATCTTATACATGCACCAGCACAGGAGCTTCATCCATTCACAACTACATGGCCTTTCTATCAGTGGGGATTGGACTTGGTAGGAAAAATTAACCCATCTTCATCTAATGGACACAAGTTCATTATCACCGCAACAGAATATTTTACAAAATGGGTGGAGGCGGTTCCCTTAACCACAATCACTGGTAAGCAAATATCATCTTTCATACTTAATTATCTCATTTGTAGATATGGGATACCCTAGTCAATCATTACAGATAATGGTAGGCCTTTCAAGAACCAAGATGTCCAAGAGCTGTGTGAAAATTTCCACATCCAACATCGCTTTTCAACCCCATATTACCCTCAAGGTAAATTTTACGCGAAACTTCAAACAAAACAACTTAAAAGATTCTCAAGAAGACTGCACAAGGTAGGGCATGATTGGCACGCTCAGCCTTTAACTCGCTTCTTTAAGCCAGACTAACATCGTAATTAATCAACAGGAGCTACACCATATGCTCTTGTTTATGGATCAGAGGCAATATTACCTATCGAGGTAGAAATTCCATCCCTTCGAGTTTCACTAAAGGGACTCATTTCAGATGAAGATTACAGGATCTCTAGACTTCAAGAATTAGAGCTACTTGATGAACGTCGACAACAAGTTGTCAATCATTTGACAGCCTATCAACAAAGAATGTCTAGGAATTATAATCACAGGGTTAAGTCAGAGTCTTCCGTGATCGTGAGACTTGGTTCTATGGGAAAACCCTAGAATCAAGGCATGCAGAAAAGAAGGGAAAATTTGAACCTAACCTGATAGGGCCCATGTCATTATACCTCAAATTTATGATCAAAGAGCATAACCGACCGCCTACACCGTGAAGGAGATATGTTGAGGAACCCATGAACAACATTCATCTAAGGCGATTCTATACTTGAGGATACTTAGTGCATGGTCAGTAAGGTTGTCCTGATGAAAACCAAGCAAACAGGCGTCATGATGACAGAAAAACAAAGAAAAAATATAAAATAAAAGTAAAAAATACAAACAAAAAAAAAAGAAAAGGGGAGGGATACAATAAAAACAAGTGATGAAAACCTGGCAAACAGGCGCTACTTGTGATTTTCACCAGCTCTTCTATCTATTAGATACAGTTTTGTCATGATTGTTTCCTTTCATATCATTTCCATCTATCATTTGGGAAAATCATTATCACTATCCATGTCATAGCAAGGATATCATGTTTTACCCTAGCTTGGGGGCAACATCTTGGTGTTAGTTAGTACAATGGACTTTCAGCTTAAATGGAAAGGCAATCAAACATGACAACACCAAGTGACGATACTTGAAAAGTAATCCAAAAACATCAGAAAATCAAAATCCAAAAACATCAGAAAATCAAAATCCAAAAACATCAGAAAATCCATCAAAAATCCAAAACATTCAGAAGTGCAATCAAAATCCAAAACATCGAAAATCAAAATCCAAACATCAAAAAATCAGAAAATTCATGTAAAAACATTCATAAAAATCGGAAAATGATACCCATCAAATAAAATGGAGTCTCCAGAAGTCGGGCCGAATCCACGTGGTCTCGCAGGCACCCAGGGGCAAGAATAATCTTTGATCGGCCCAGCCCCGTAGGGATAGTCTTTAGGTTAGTTCTGGGTCAAACGTCAGAGAATATCATGCACAAATCAGCACACACATCTCAACACTGATGATCTAATCTGAATAATGATTTGAAAATACATTAAGTAGAAGTTGAATTGTTGTACTTTTCTTTTTATCATTTGCTTATCATTTCTTTGGAGCTACTCAATGATGTATTGAACTAGAGAAGCAAGGAAGGAGAATGATACTTTTCTTTGTTTGTTGTTTGTGAGTTAGTCATTATTATTTTGTGAATTGTTGCGGGAAGTGCTCTACCAAGTATCATGGATGACATTTCGATTCACTTAAGAAAATGATTAATTCTTGTCTGTTTACGCAAGAAATGCTCAGGTCATCATTGGTCTATCTCATACCTTGATGCTTGTGTTCACTTGCAATATCAAAAATCATGAAAGAAATACTTTCGAGGTTATCATTGGTCTATCTCATATCATTGATGCTTGTATTCACTTTCAACATTTTAAAAGCTCAGTGATGATACAAAGCAAAATATAAAGATTGTTGAAATGACACTTAGGTTTGCATTGATAAAATAGGCTTTTTCATGGTAAACATAGATTGCATTCATAATAATACATCTGCAGAGTATTGATTACACAAGTTACAAAGATTCATTTGCAAAGAATGTTATCTTTTCTTATTACAGATTGAGTATACTTGACAAATACATTTTTCATAATGGCATGAATATAAAATCATTTCTTCATCTCATCATAAATTTCACAATAAACATCTCATTTCGTGACATCATATACATGTTATGTTACATCATTCATTTACATCTCATCACATTGTCATTATCATGTAGTTGCAAAATCATCATTCATTGCATACATATAGAAGGCATTTTACATCATTTTATCTATCACATGACATCTCATTACATACATCATTCATTTAAATCTCATTTACATCTCATTCATTACATACATCATTTCACTTACATGTCATTTTATATATCATATATCACATATCCATACATCATTTTATCTATCACATGACATCTCATTACATACATCATTCATTTAAATCTCATTTTATATTTCATACATTACATTTTCATCCATACATCATTCATTTACATCTCATTTTATATATTATGCATTGCATTTCATGAAATACATCATCAATATCATATCACATCATCATTAATGCATCTATACAAATAAATCATCATAAAACATAAAATTCAAAATGCATCCATCACATAAATCATATAGAACACATCATAGGATCGATACATCCATCACATAAATCATGTAGAACATATCATAGATCAATCAAACCGCTGCACATATATATCTCATCATGTGTCAAGTATACAATGAAGTCTGAAAAGGATGAAAATAACATCATATCAAAAATGGTAGTATGTATCTCTTGAAGGGTACACAAATGATCTCAAGTGGTACTCGCACCGGAAGGAGTAGGTCTCGCACCAGTATCATGACCACCACCAGATGTCCCAGGATCTCTTGGATCTCTCAGATCTCTCGAAAGAGGCTGTGTCACGCCTCTGCTCACTGTCCTCAAATGAGTCCTCTCTGAGCGGGACTGGGCATAATTGACTCTCTACTCTGGGGGGAAAAACTCATGATAGCGGCTCCTATAAAACTCAATCTCAGCACCTGCCCGCATAGCCTCTCACATGTAATCTGCCACAGAGGTCCCATCTTCCACTCTCTACAATCTCTCTGCAGTAGCATGTGCTGTCTCTGCTGCCTGTCTAATAGTATCTCGCTCTGCAGTCAAAGCTATAATCTGCACCTGAGCAGTGGTCAACTGTGCTCGTACACCTACTAACTGAGCCTGTGTCATCGCTGTTGCCTGTCTAGCCCCATCTCTCTCACCAATCAGAGAGGTAATCTGTGTCTGTGCAGTAGCCAGCTGTGCCTGCATCTAGGTCTGGGTCTGTGCTAATAATCCCTGCACCTGTGCTAGCTGTCCCTGTAAGGTCTGAACCTGCACACGTAAACCCACAACCTCTGATCGCTCTGCTGATGAAGAAGCAACAGCCTGCCTCTTACGAGGCGCACTAGTCGATGGATCAGCAGTACCTACAACACTCGGTCTCCCCCCATCTCCGCCATCATCATCACTGCTATCATCACTATCATCATCACTGCTACCATCACTATCATCATCATTGCCACTCTCATCACTGCCCTCCACGTCCACATCTACATCCTCCTCTCTCCCCCATCTCTGACCAACCTGACCACCCCCTGCAACTTCTGGTGCTAGTGCTGGTACTGGTACTAGCTCATCTGGAATGGTAATATGAGGAGGAGGGTGTAAGACCAAATACTGTCCGTACTCGAGAGTAACGGGTGCTTCAACAATGTCTTGCCACATATCCCATGCCGATGGTTGTAGAGCACGATAACCCTCAACAAGTGCCCCATAAGGGAAGCATGGACCCCAATCACTGGCGTCTATTTGTCGTCGCCCATAATGTGCTACTCCCTGTGGCATACACTGAACGATCCCATACTGCCTGTAGACGCGGCGAAATAGGAATCACTCCAAAATCTGTGGGCTCTTCCTGATCAAATACATGGAGTCGGCCAAAAATCCCAACTCAATATCATCATCATCCCAGTCATCACAATCCAAATAAGGACGCCAGGTCACTGTCTCCACATCATCAAGAATCTGCCTCCAATACTCTAGCTTACCCATCATATGCTGGGTAGGCCTGCCTCTGTAATGAAACACATAAGGTCTCGTTGCTGGTCTCGATAACACCGGCATGGGATGCGTGACAGCAATATGCTCCCATGCCCATACCTGAAGAAGTGTAGCTCCGATCGATATACTGCTGCCTCCTAGGTACACGATCCAGTGTAAATCATGATATAGCTGGGCAAGCATACACATGCCCCAAGCATATATCATCCTGTGTGCTACCATACCCTCTAGTACCCGACCCCATCCAAGAGATAGCCCCTTTGACCTCTTATCAGGACAAAGGAATTCACCAATAAAGCCGGCCAAAACTGAAGGAAGTGGAGCATGTGTATCATAGATCTCTACCCATGGAATCCACTCTCCCACAATATGGGGATCTTGAAAAACTCTCCCCATAGACTCTACCCCACCAACCTCCTCTGCATCATGCACGACAATCTCCCTAACAAACGGAATACGAAGAATACGCTATACATCCTCTGGCATCACGGTCATCTCGCCAGTAGGTAAGTGAAAGGTGTTGTGGTCACTATGCCACCGCTCTGCTAAAGCTATCAGTAGACCCCTATTAAGTCTAATATGGGGCATATCCAGTAATGAGGCTAAACCACAATCGGTAATATGCTGCCTCTCATTCGCTGAAAGCCGTGGTATCATATCAAAAGGCCAGGGGAATTGGTCTCGCACCTGGATAACATCTAAATGCTCCTGTTATCATACAAAAAGAACATTTTACAGATCAATACGTTATCAATCAGAAATATCAAACATCAGAAGGTTATCAATTTTTTTTAAAAATAAAAATTGTGCTTTACCTATCAAACTATCAATTTATCAAGAAGGAACCCTCATCTATCAATCAGGTTTATCCCTTCAAAAAATTTAATTATTCCTCGCCTATCATGAGGGTAATTATTATCAATCAATGGATCTCGCTCATCATGAGATCATTTACCATTTATTTAGTCAAGATCAAACTAAAATAGATGGAATCAACAACAAATCGACGAAATAAAAATCAAAGTGCATAATTTTTCATCAATCTATACTTCCAAGCGCTACAAAATCCTACTGACACGTTACAAAATCTACCTAAAGCGCTATTTCTAGTGGCGCGCTACAAAATC
>VDFB02137633.1:0-56212 GCA_007258455.2 Sequoia sempervirens
TATGGAGGCACAATGGTAGATAAGGGAAACATAATTGAACTCAAATTCAATTGAATGAATATTTTTAAGATCTCTTATTGATTATACATACATCGACATAGATTGGTAGTTTCATATGTACTTGTCATTTTTATGTGCAGGCGGTTATGAGCTATACATCTTTGTTGACAAGTTTCACAATGCCTAAAGGAGTAGGTATTGGAACACCTCAAGGAGTAGGTGTTGAAACACCTCAGGAGGAGGAATGTCAGAAACACCTAAAGGAGATAAAGAAAAGATACCTAAAAGAGGTATGTGTTTATTTTATTTTTTTGTTTTGGTAAATATGTTCCTAATGCCGACAATTGTATGCTAACTTGTATCAATTTTATGTTTTTGTTCACATATATAGATTGACATTTCAAAAGTTGGTTTGATTGGTTCTTTGAGAGGGTCATATTCTAGGACTCTTGACCCTTTGAAGAGACGTATATTTGAGGTAATCAAGATTTCAATTTTAGAGTTCAATTATAATTCAATGTATATTTATTTTGAGGTTAATTATTTAATTTTAAATTATATAGTATAACTAATCTCAATTGTGGTTTAGCGAGATTTTTTTCTTGCGTAGCTACCTTGAGCAAAAGAGTGCTTCAAAGAGGCTCCATTTTGATGATCCACTAGTAGTTTAGGATGAGATAGACATTTGGCATGTAAATTTTGAATAGATATCAAGATGGTATATGCCACATTTTGTAAAACTTTGTTTGAGTTGGTGTTGATGCCATTTTTGTATATGGACATACACTTGATTATTGGATAATTTGATATATAGAAGTTGACAATCGAAATAATTTGTTCCTCATGTGCATGATTAAACTCTTTGAAAATTTAATCTTGAGCAATGGTTAAATATCAATGTACAATAGCATAAAAAATAATGGTTATATTATGTAGTTTATATTCATATCGTTGATTACATTGCATTGCACATCTTTTAAACTCAAAGAATTACTTCACATTGCATAACTAACAACTAGATGTTGATAGATGAAAATATTTCAATTACAATATAGTTTTTACAAAGTCAGCCCTAAGTAGTTATGCAATTACTTCACACGTGTATAACTAATAACTAGGGCTTGATTGTCAATTACATTTGCTTTCATGGAATTCTATGAGACCACATTTATTTGAGGCTTTTTTTCAAATAGTCCACTTCCTTGTCTATTCTACCACATTTTTCATACATGTCTACCAAATCTTTTTATCAAGCAGTTCAGCGGCTTGTTGTTGTGGCTAAAAGCTTAAAACAAGTGCTTTCAAACAAGCCCTATGGATGCTTGGAAAAATTCATATCAAACCATAATAGTAAGCAATAGCATAGACAAGGCAATGAATATTGAAAAAAATGCCTCAAAAATGATATATCTCATAGTGAAGGAATCAGACAATCAAAATAAATTTTGATTCTCATGGCATTCCATCACCCATGAACTGATTCTTTAAGGCATTTTTTTCAAGCAGGTTATTTGCCTTTTTTGATTCTCATGGCATTCCATCACCATGAGACCTCATTTCTTTGAGGCATTTTTTCAAACAATTGATTGCCTTGTTGATTTTCATGGCATTCCATCACCATGAGACCTCATTTCATTGAGGCATTTTTTCAAACAGTTCACTGCCTTGTCTATGCTACCACATTTTTCATACATGTCTATCAAAGCATTCTATCAAACATTTCATTGCCTTGTTGCTATGGCTAAAGCCTAAAATAGGTGCTTTCGAACAAGCTATGGATGCTTGGAAAGAATCTCTCAAAGCATAATAGTAATAAATAGCATAGACAAGGGAAATGAACTGTTTAAAATGCCTCAAAGAAATGTGGTCTCATGGTGATGGAATGCCATGACAAGAAAATTGTTGTAGATTGTCATGGCATTCCATCACCATGAGACCACATTTTTTTGAGGCATTTTTTCAAAAAATTCATTTCCTTGTATATGCTACCACATTTTTCATACGTCTACCAAATCATTTTATCAAACAGTTCACGACCTTGCTGCTATGGCTAAAAGCCTAAAATGGGTGTTTTCAAACAAGCTATATGGATGCTTGGAAAATGGTGCAGGGGCACCTTGGAAATACAGGACTAGCTGATAGTTAGTTGATACAACCAAGGATGGAAAACCACTCACTTTCACAATACAAGGGATTCCTAACCACCTTTCTTTTTACAAACTCAATCTGGACTTATTTTCCAATCTTTCACCTAGACAAGCTTGTAGGTCAATAGCTCCAATTTTCTCAACTTAACTCTCATATCTCTTTAACAACTCCTACAACTAATCATCATTATAGACACCCATTTTAGTCCCCTTCAACATACTTCCAACTCACATAGGACTCCTTTGGAACAAATTTCACAAATCATGCAAACTACGCTACTCAACCTAGCCAAATTTCCAAAGCAACCACCCTTGGAACACTTCACAGACCCTAAAACTTGTTGTGGCAGCACTCAAAAAATTACAAAACCTCAAATTTTCCCATTTATTCTCTAAAACTTGCCCTCTAAGACCCTATTCCACAAAACCCTCAAATTGCTCAAATTTGGCAAGGGTTTATTGAAAAACCTACTTGCAGACTTCCCCAAACTTTACCACCAACTCCAACACCCTTAAGTAACCCTGTATAATCTTAAAATAACAAGAAAAGTGACTTTCCTCAAACAATTCCCACTTTTACCCTCTCTAACCTCACTTTTTCATGCAAAAACACCCCAAATGCCATCTAGGGCATCACCAAGAATCATAATCCTGACCTCCCCTACACAAGAAACAATGAAAACATGTTTATCTATCCTAAATAAGCCTATCCATTGAGCTATAGCATCATACAATGGGTGGAAGGTTTAAAACTCCATTTTAAATGCACTCAAACCCTTGGAATAGGGCTCACAGACCGACCTCTAGTAAAATGCCTCTTAAATGCACAAAAATGAATGAAATTACTTCAAACCAAGTTTGTAAAGAATTTAACTCTGCTTCCCACCAATTTCCATTAAGAATAAATCACAAGCACACTGTATGGAACTGTACAGTACCAAGAAACTTCAAGAATTCTAGAAAAACACAAAAATTTGCATGGAGATAACAAAAAAAATTTGATTCTCTTTAAAACTTGGCTTCTCCAACCTCAAACCCAAACATAAGAGGACTTTTTAAACATGAGAGACACCAACTACCATCCCACAACCGACTTCAACCAATTTTCAAACTCCTTATGGTCGTTGGAGTACAAAATTGCACTTTTTACATATTTTATTAACATTTTTGCTCATTTTGCATTATTTTGCAATTTGACCCTCCCAGACTCCTAAAACATTAGATATGGTCTACTTAGACCTTACTGAATCCAAAAACATAACCACACACTGAAAAAAATGACATTCAACCTATCTTGACAACTTTTTATCAAACTTGATAACTTTTCCAACAAGATTTACAACTTTTACAATATGGTCTCAAAAGACCCCAAAGTTGACAATTACATCAAAAATGGCCTTCACTGACCTTATTTAGACACAAAACACCTAAACAACTCAGAATCCATTACCAAGACCCAACTCTTCATGTAGCAACTAGAGAAAATTCATTGAAATAAGTAGGTGCTCCTACACCATTAGTGAGTCAAATTTTAAGTTTTAGTTTTATTGTGTGTTGTTAATAAGGTCTATTAAACCAAAAATATTTTAATAAAGGCCTTATGGGGTTATTTTTTTGAAAATATGCAAGAAATAGTATTGAAGTTGCTTTGTACAACTTGTCAACTTTGCATGTTAGAAGAGGATTAATGCTCTCCCACTTGAATTCTTGCTTGTAAATGATGTAATATGGTGGTAAATATGTTGAAAAGCATATGACTGATTTGAGGCATGAAGATTGAATGATTTTGAAGTGAATAATAAAAAATTTCTTTGTTTTTCTGCAAAATTTATGTGTTTTCAAAACTTGTCGAGCTCAATACGGTTTTGTACGGAAGCTTTACACCAGAAAATCATTGGGATTAGTTATATATATGTCTTAGCTTTCATTTTATTCTTATTTGGCTTGATTTCATTAGAAATTGAATCAGTTCTAAGTATTCTTCTATTGGGTGGTCTGAAACTCTCATTTTCAAGGGTTGAGATTAGTAAAAATGTAAAATCTCATCATTCCACCATTGGAATTTTGTGAAATCAAATGGAATGATGCTTTGTGGGATGATTTATCATATTTTGTTGGTTGTAGGGCTGAGAAAGTATGTTTCATGGATTTTTTATCAAGCCCTAGCTTGATTTTCTCATGTGTTAAGCTAGGAAATCAAGAGAATAGCGTGGATCAGCAGATTTTTCAAAATATTTTGTCAAATAAATGGTGGATTCCTATATTTTTCCACACAAGGAGTCTACTAGTGAAGTTATTTGGAGTATGTGAGTTCATTTGAGCACACCTCCTTTGTAAAAGTGGCCTATTTAGGCCTAATTACAGCATTGTAGGTCAGATTAGACCAATTTGTTCCAAAGTAACATCATGAACCTTTTTGATATGTTGAAAAATGTGTTAAAGAGTGCTCAAAAAAAATTTGTTCCTATCTTTATTCCATCATCTACAATTGAATTGAATGAAAACTAGGTATAAGTGCCCTAGTTGGTGAATAGTTGAAATGGTGCAAAACCCCATTGTTGGGTTTGGAGCCTTCATCAAAGTTTTAAATTGTGTTAGTTTGAGTTGTTGTGACCTTTTCTACCCTTTTCCTTGAATCATAAATATCTATCAAATCATAATAATAAGCAATAGCATACACAAGGTAGTGAACTATTTCAAAAAATGCCTCAAAGAAATGTGGTCTATGTTACCTAAATTTCACTAATAGCTCATTTGGGTAGAGCTCTTAGATTTCAAACTAAGAGAAAAGCTACATTTTATTAGCTTTCCTACATTACATTCAATTGTATAAACAGAAAACAAAAAAAAAAAAGATTACAAGATTATTGTAACAAACGTATCATTGCATTTATACAAGTGCATGTAATAGAAGAAGGATTCAAGTCTTTTCTGAACAAAGAAGTAATCTTTATTCAATGTAAAAATGTACATTATCTCAAACAAGCCATGAGATTGACTTTTGCTTATTCAATAAAATTTGAGAAAAGCATATACATGAATAAGTAAATAAAAGAAAATGTGCATATAAGGAGAGTGACCAGTCATTTCCTGAGAATGACTGGTTCATAGTGTTGTCAGGTTTTGTTGCTGATACAAGTTGCTTGTCCCTCCTAGCTCCTCATTGCTCCTAGTTTCTGCATCTAGCAATAGCAATAATGTTAGAGAAATTCTCTAAGCAATGAAAAAATCACAAACATCATATGAACATTCACCTATGTGTGTATAAACATATCTCAATGTGCATTAAATAAGAAATGCATACTTTAGGTGTCTAGGAAAACCAACAAATCAACATACACACCTAAAACATGTATTTGGTTTTCTAACATGTGTGCTTCATGTGTAGATACAGGTCAAGTATTGTTATTGTTTTATCAAATTACAACATGTGGGGTTAAATGAGGCTCCCACGAGGGTTGAGCTCAGCATGTTATTAGTTTTTGTTTTTTAATGAGACATTGAATTGAATTAGTCACCTCATGGTTTACTTGAACATCCATACTACAGTATCTTTTTTATCATTGTCATAGAGGACATATCAATAAACAAGTAAATCATGGATAATTAGTCCAGTCAATCAAATGCAATCATAATTCATCAATGAAGTAATGAATCATGAATACAATACAGAGCAGTAATGATATAATGACATTACATATGTACAAGTGCTTTATCAAGAGATGCAATTAATTTTTTTTGTTTCCTATGATGTTAACAATGAAGAATAAATAAAAGAGTTCATAGTGACTATACATAACAGCTTGTTGTCAGGAAGAGATGTACCCATCCAGGATCATCACCATACTGAGATCAAGTAAAGAGATCACCTATTAATTTGAGCTTTCAACATAAACTAGAGTGCACAAAGATCTTGTGCTAGTTGACAGTCACAAATATAAAATTCTTATGGGCAGAGCTCAACACAGTACATGTTGAGGATCATATGAAAAAGATGCTTGTTCTATGTGGAATAGGGTTATTGATGTGCTCTCTTTAAGTAATGTGAAATTTTCAATGAAATGACTACGAGCCTATTGAGGACAAAAATGCAGCAATGCTAAGAGTTACTCTATGGGCATGACAAGTCAAATGTCATTCAACTACTGACATCATGCAAGTCAAGTATGTTAATGAATAATGTATGCATAAAGAAGCTCAATAACTAAAAGACAGAGGGGCAATCACAAAACATAGTTGATAATGCATAATGGTTCCAAATGACAGTCATAAGAAGTACATTTTCTGCAAGTAACACAGTATTGTCATCTTCTAAGAAATTCATTGAAAAGAGGTTGAATATAGGACTATTAATGTTATGAAAAGCTACAGAAGGGAGGTTTTTTTTTTAGAAGCTGGATTTTTGTGATACCCATGATTGAATACAGAAAATGGAAAAATGCACTTTTCTCTGCATACAAACAAACCTCGTAGCCTTTGGTTTGGTTTCTTTGCATTTTTCATAATGTTAAATGCAGAAAAATAATTGATACCCACAAGGGTGTTTAGTGAAACCCATGACCTGGGGTTTTTACCTTTAGAAAATGCAATTAAACACAATCATTAAAACCACAAAAGTAAATCCCTTCCAAATTTTTCAGAAAAAAACAAAGGAAGTAGAGTCTCTATGTTAAGTCTTGTGTTTGGGCTCGAGTATGGAGAAACAAGCACCTACAATATGAAGAAGTTGAGCCATGGGAATTTGTAAAGAAGGTAAAATACAGAGAAATGTATGAGAAAATCTACAAAACGGTGCAAATCTATCTTCATATCTTGGATGGGTCGAACTTACTTGCAAGTAATATACACCCAAAAAGTGGGAATAAAACCCTCAAACATTTGCAAACATAAGGAACCTAGGATAATACAAAAGAAATTCACGGCCTTATGAGTTTTGTAAGAACTCTCTTCAAAGATATAAAGGTTGAATAGGAATGAAAAAGACAACATTTCTAATGGAGCAGTCGATTGGGATAGTTCTTGTTTCAAATATCCACTCTCTCATGAAATATCATTCATATTATAATCTTGTATGATTGTATCATAAAAGGTAAAATGTAGAAATATTAGAGGAATGCATGGAACGCACAACAGATAGCAAAAAACAATAATAATTTCTCATTGTAGGAGTAGAGAAGTGGAGATCTTGTTTTCTTCTTCATAGAAATAAGAAATGATTTCTTTACCAAGTAAGATCATCAGGGAGAAGCTTGAAACACATAAAAGAACAATTTTATATACATTGAGACTTACCCAACTCAAGGCTTCAGACAAACCTTCAAATGCTTTGAAATCATCGTAGCAATAGGGTACCCAATTTTCAGAAGTTCCAAGTCCTTGTTTCCAACTCTCAACCATGGCAACACAGCAAGAAGTGAAGTGCAAAAGAAACTATAGAATGTTTGCAACAGGTTCTCTTTAGGGTTTCTTTTTACCCTAAATGTTGGCTGACAGAACAAAGGGGATTTTTGCTTTTGTTTTAAGCATTTCCTTCATAAATTAATACCTTTTTAATAATATTCATGTGTCAAGTGAATGACTTATGAATTTATGCATTGTCTTGTAAGACAGTGATTGAATCATGCTTTTATTTTTGCATAGGTTCAAACAAAATTGAAATGTAAAACATTAATCAAAGTGATGCACTCATAAATCACTTTATTTGAATGTTATATATATAGTGCAAAATAGAGGCGTTAGTTTTCAAGATTGAGTCAAAGGAAATATGTTTAAACTTTGATGCCTTTGCAAGCATAAAGGGTGGTTAAAGGAGGTTGGTCGGTAAGTGCCAAGGATGTAGGATGTTGTTTTGACCATTATGCAAACATTTGGAGAGAATGGAGGAGTTTGTAATTTTCATCATTTTGAAGGATTTTAGAGAAACTTGGAGCATTTTTGGGGTGCTTTTATGGTTGGACATGGTCAAAGTTGACATTTTCAGCATATTGGAACTCTTTTGAAGAAAAATCAGTTGCTATATTTTTGGCTTTTTGAGGGCATCTGACCCAAGAAATTTCTAGGAGCTATTTTGACGGATCTTGTTGGGAGTTGAGTGATATAGTCACTTATGTGACTTCATTGTAAAGTTCTTGATATGTACTTTTCTACCTCATGACTTTTACAATCTTTTGGAGAATACAGCATACTTTGTAACTCTTTTTCTAGATATGGAATACAATACAAACCTTGGATATCAATGACTTTGAGGTTTTTCCTATTAGTTCCTTGCATTATTGTGTGTATTTAGTTGATTGATCAAGTTATTAGTGAAATATTATTCATTTCCTAATAATTTTGTCTCAAATTTTAACACCTTTATGCAAGAGTATGTTAATGCAAGTTATAGACTATGTCAAGCACTCTAAATAGCTTCTATTTGTGAAATCATCTTTCCTCCAAGGAGTTTAAACATTGTGACCTTTTTGTGAAGCACTTATGCAGGAGCATGCAGCAATTAATTGTGCAATGTTTAACTTTGTCATTATGGTTAAGTGTTTGAGTTTTTTCTAAATTTCATTATCATGTTCAGTTAGGTGTATCACCATAGGAATAATGTTCTATTTTCATTTCAAAGCATTCCTTCTCCCTTTTCCTTTTGAAGTTAGTAGTTTAGGTGATATTACTAGCTAGGAAGTCGGCCTATCCAAAGGTTCATTCTCATTTTGGGTAACCCACAACCCGAGAACGCTCCCATGTTTCTCTAGCTAACTGAGTTTCACAACTCAGTTCGGGTGCAAGTTTAAGAGACAACAATTTTGGCATGCCCGGTGGGACAATGAGTTGTTTCACAGTCCACTTTATACATTTTTGCTACTGTTATGTCGTGTGTACAACAGAAGTTTCAGCCTTTAGGAGGTATTTTCTTTATGCACCTGGCGACTCTAAAAAGGTTATTTGTTGGTTTCAAACAAACAAGTGTTGATATGTCCTATAACCCATCATGTTATCAATATGTTGCTCCTTTACCTTTTTTCTATCTACATCAGACTGAACCAATAACTTGTTTTATCCAAGATACCTTAGCTACAAGAAGTACCAGTATGATTTGCATGCTTGCTACCCACTCGCCCCTGCACAGCCATCTTGTCAGCCTTATTCTAATCAGCTCCAAAATGATGAGCAAACTGAGATTACAAATATCAAGAGCATTTTTCTTGACTGGACCAAGAAGCTGGCTGAGATAGAGAGGCAACAAGAATATGCTCTACAACAGGAGGAGTTGACTTAAAATGCCCATTTTCATGAATAGCAATTGTTGGCACAAAAACGGCAATATGAGGAAGAGCTTACAAGGGAGATGGAGGCACAAGTAAGGTATAAGGAAGACAGGAAGTTTTTTTTAGCTCGAGAGTTAGAAGCAGATTCATCAGCTGTTACGTTTCCAAATCCATTCTTTGGGAAGGAGTTTCTAAGGTTCAATACATTAAGCTTTAGACAAGATGAACCCTCTTTTGATGAACAGGAAATTTATGACAAGAATGATGAGCTAAAGACTTATTTATTTACTGAACTTCCATTCTTTGTTAGTAATATTGAGGAAAACATGCCTTTATTAACATCATTAGCAAGTTCTAAACAACGAGATGATGAAAGTCACTCAGATAGGATATTGGTTAATCAAGAAGGAGCTAAAAATAGCCTTGTTTTAGATAGTGTGGAGGTTGATGAAAAGTAATATACTACTATTTTACTCTATGAGCTACCTCTTTTTTTTGAGTCTAATGAAGAAACACAAACAACGGATTTCAAGCAGTTGGAGCATGTTGAATACAGTGATGAGTTGTTGATCCAAGAAGGAGAGCACAAAGATGAATCATCTTTGGAGTTTAGAAGCCTTGAAGAAAGTTGTTATGAGGTCAAAGAAAGCCTTATTATTCAGAAAACCAAAGAGGAGGTTGAAGAAGACTTTTTTTGGGATGACCTGGAAGTGTTTTGCTCCAATTTAAATGTTGATTCAACACCCTCTAAGTCAAAAAATATTGAGCAGCAAGAGCAAAGCATGGAATCAGTTGTTCATTCAGTTGAATCACATGAAATAAGTGTTCCTAATCCACATAATAAGGAGGAGGATATGGTCTACTTGTTTGTCAGATGCCTTGTTTTGTAGACAAGGAGGAAAGTCATGAGCAACAACAGGAAAATGGGTCATTCTTGATTCATGCTCTGTCACAAGATTCAAGTCTTTTGAATCAATAAGAAGATGTGGCAGTTGTCTATGAGCAAGAAACCAGCAGAGATGCCTCTAGATTCACACTTTCTATAGGATTCCAGATCAGGCATTTAGCTGGAATGGAGGCCAACAAAGAAATTTCAGTCATGCTTTCACCCAGGCCTGAAGATACAGTTAATGATGAAGTTGAAGATGCACTTGTAGCTAAGAAAGAGAAATTTCAACTCATTCATTCACTCTCAAACAACAGTACATGTGATCAATTTGAGGAGGTGAGTGAATTTGCTTATATCTTTCAAGAATTGGTGCATCAACTTTTTTGACAGCTGTATGTGCTCCATTTGTTCTTAGTTTCTCATGAATATGTTAAACATTGCAAATTGAAAAGGAGGGGCAGCTATTTTAATCAGCCTATCAATGGTTTTGTTTGAGTATGTACCATGGTTGGTTAGTTTGGAATAGGTTAGAATAGGATTAGATGCAAGTTTATTTCCCTAAGTGCTTTTCAAGCATAGCTAGATAGTTTCCCTTCTACATTTTTGCTTTTGAATAAGTGCTAAGGTGACATTCATACAATCAAATCTGGGTTATAGAGGTTAAGAGTCTCTTATATAAGTTATGAGCCTAGTTTCCAAGTGACCTAATATGTTTCAATGAGTTACAACATTCAATAAGTTATTCTAGGTCTATTTCTAAGTTTTCCAAATGACTCCATGCCCAATGGATAGCCTAGGCAATTGGTTTTCATGTTTAGCAGGCAAACATACAGCAAATGTCGCCAGAAATGTTACCTAAATTTCACTAATAGCTCATTCAGGTAGAGCTCTAAGATTTCAAACTAAGAGAAAAGGTACATTTTATTAGCTTTCTTACATTACATTCAATTGTATAAATAGAAAAATCATAAAAGATTAAAATATTATCGTAACAGATCATTGATTTATACAAGTGCATGTAATAGAAGAAGGATTCAAGTCTTTTCTAAACAAAGAAGTAATCTTTATTCAATGTAAAAATGTACATTATCTCACACAAGCCATGAGATTGAATTTTGCTTATTCAACACAAATTGAGAAAAGCATTTACATGAATAAGTAAATAAAAGAAAATGTGCATATAAGGAGAGTGACCAATCATTTTCTGAGAATGACTGGTTCATGGTGTTGTCTTGTTCTACTGCTGATACAAGCTACTTGTCCCTCCTAGCTCCTCATTGCTCCTAGTTCCTGCATCTAGCAATAGCAATAATGTTAGAGCAATGCTCTAAGAAATGAGAGAATCACAAACATCATATGAACATTCACCTATGTGTGTATAGACATATCTCAATGTGCATTAAATAAGAAATGCATACTTTTGGTGTCTAGGAAAACCATCAAATCAGCATACACACCTAAAACATGTATTTGGTTTTCTAACATGTGTGCTTCATGTGCAAATACAAGTCAAGTATTGTTACTATTTTATCAAATTACAACATGTGGGGTTAAATGAGGCTCCCACGAGGGTTGAGCTCAGCATGTTATTAGTTTTTGTTTTTTGATGAGACATTGAACTGAATTCGTCGCCTCATGGTTTACTTGAACAACCATACTGCAGTATCTTTTTTATCACTGTCATAGAGGGCATATCATTAAACAAGTAAAGCATGGATAATTAGTTTAGTCAATCAAATGCAATCATAAGTCATCAATGAAGTAATGAGTCATAAATGCAATACAGAGCAGCAATGATATAACAACATACATATGTACAAGTGCTTTATCAAGAGATGCAATTAATTTTTTTTGTTTCCTATGATGTTAACAATGAAGAATAAATAAAATACGTCATAGTGACTATACATAATAGCTTGCTGTCAGGAAGAGATGTACTCATCCAGTATCATCACCATACTGAGATCAAGTAAAGAGATCACCTATTAATTTGAGATTTCAACATTATATCAAAGTGCACAAAGATTATGTGCTAGTTGACAGTCACAAATATCAAATGCTTATAGGCAAAGCTCAACACACTACATGTTGAGGATCATATGAAAAATATGCTTGTTTTGTGTGGAATAGGGTTATTGATGTGCTCTCTTTAAGTAATGTGAAATTTTCAATGAATGGACTACAAATCTGTTGAGGAAAAAAATGCAGCAATGCTAAGAGTTAATCTATGGGCATGACAGATCAAATGTCATTCAACTACTGAAATTCATGCAAGTCAAGAATGTTAATGAGTAATGTATGCATAAAGAAGCTCAATAACTGAAAGACGGAGAGGCAATCACAAAACATAGTTGATAATGCATAATAGTTCCGAATGATAGTCATAAGAAGTACATTTTCTGCAAGTAACACAGTATTATTATCTTCTAAGAAAGTCATTGAAAAGAGGCTGAATACAGAACTATTAATGTCATGAAAAGTTGCAGAAGGGAGGTTTTTGTGATACCCATGATTGAATACAAAAAATGGAAAAATGCACTTTTCTCTACATACAAGCAAAACCTCGTAGCCCGCGGTCTGGTTTCTTTGCATTTTTCATAATGTTAAAAGCAAAAAAAAATTGATACCCACAAGGGTGTTTAGTGAATCCCACGGCCTGGGGTTTTTACCTTCAAAAAATGCAATTAAAGACAACCATTAAAACCAAAAAATTAAATCCCTTGCAAATTTCTCAAACAAAAATAAAGGACGTAGAGTCTCTATGTTAAGGCTTGTGTTTGGGCTCGGGTATGGAGAAACAAGCACCTGCAGTATGAAGAATTTGAGCCATGGGAATTTTTAAAGAAGGTAAAATACAAAGAAATGTATGAGAAAATCTACAAAATGATGCAAATCTATCTTCATATCTTGGATGGGCCTAACTTACTTGCAAGTAATATACACCCAAAAAGTGGGAATAAACCCTCAAACATTTGCAAACATAAGGAACCCAGGATCATACAAAAGCAAGCCACAACTTTATGATTTTTTTAAAAACTCTCTTCAAAGATATAAAGGCTGAAAAAGAATGAAAAAGACAACATTTCTTATGGACCAGTCGACTGGGATAGTTCTTATTTCAAATATCCATTCTCTCATGAAATCTCATTCATATTATAATCTTGTATAATTGTATCATAAAAGGTAAAATGCAGAAATATCAGAGGAATGCATGGAACACACAATAGATAGCAAAAAACAATAAGCATTTCTCATTGTAGGAGTAGAGAAGTGGAGATCTTGTTTTCTTCTTCATAGAAATAAGAAATTCTTTCTTTACCAAGTAAGATCATCAGGGAGAAGCTTGAAACACATAAAAGAACAATTTTATATACATTGAGACTTACCCAACTCAATTGAGGCTTCAGACAGACCTCCAAATACTTAGAAATCATGGTGGCAGTAGGGTACCCAATTTTCAAAATTTCCAAGTCCTTGTTTCCAACTCTCAACCAGGGCGGCACAGCAAGAAGTGAAGTGCAAAAGAAACTATAGAGTTTTTTCCACGGGTTCTCTTTAGGGTTTATTTTTACCCTAAATGTTTTCCGATAGAACAAAGGGGTTTTTTGCTTTTGTTTTAAGCATTTCCTTCATAAATTAATACCTTTTTAATAATATTCATGTGTCAAGTGAATGACTTATGAATTTATGCATTGTCTTGTAAGACAGTGATTGAATCATGCTTTTATTTTTGCATAGGTTTAAACAAAATTGAAATGTAAAACATTAATTAAAGTGATGCACTCATAAATCACTTTATTTAAATGTTATATATATAGTGCAAAATAGAGGCGTTAGTTTTCAAGATTGAGTCAAAGGAAATATGTTTAAACTTTGATGCCTTTGCAAGCATATAGGGTGGTTAAAGAAGGTTGTTCGGCAAGTGCCAAGGATGTAGGATGTTGCTTTGACCATTATGCAAACATTTGGAGAGAATGGAGGAGTTTGTAATTTTCATCATTTTGAAGGCTTTTAGAGAAAATTGGAGCATTTTTGGGGTGCTTTTATGGTTGGACACAGTCAAAGTTGACCTTTTTAGCATATTGGAACTCTTTTGAAGAAAAATCAGTTGCTATATTTTTGGCTTTTTGAGGGCATCTAACCCAAGAAGTTTCCAAGAGCTATTTTGATGGATCTTGTTGGGAGTTGAGTGATATAGTCACTTATGTGACTTCATTGTAAAGTTCTTGATATGTACTTTTCTGCCTCATGACTTTTACAGTCTTTTGGAGAATACAACATACTTTGTAACTCTTTTTCTAGATATGGAATACAATACAAACCTTGGATATCAATGACTTTGAGGTTTTTCCTATTAGTTCCTTGCATTATTGTGTGTATTTAGTTGATTGATCAAGTTATTAGTGAAACATTGTTCATTTCCTAGTAATTTTGTCTCAAATTTTAACACCTTTATGCAAGAGTATGTTAATGCAAGTTATAGACTATGTCAAGCACTGTAAATAGCTTCTATTTGTGAAATCATCTTTCCTCCGAGGAGTTTAAACATTGTGACCTTTTTGTAAAGCACTTATGCAGGAGCATGCAGCAATTAATTGTGCAATGTTTAACTTTCTCATTATGGTTAAGTGTTTGAGCTTTTCTAAATTTCATTATCCTGTTCAGTTAGGTGTATCACCATAGGAATAGTGTTGTATCATTTTTCATTTCAAAGCATTCCTTATCCCTTTTCCTTTTGAATTCAGTAGTTTAGGTGATATTACCAGCTAGAAAGTTGGCCTATCCAGAGGTTCATTCTCATTTTGGGTAACCCACAACCCGAGAATGCTCCCATGTTTCTCTAGCTAATTGAGTTTCACAACTCAGTTTAGGTGCAAGTTTAAGAGATAATAGTCTCAATATGCATGTCATGGCATTCCATCACCATGAGACCACATTTCTTTGAGGCATTTTTTCAAACAGTTCACTGCCTTGTCTATGCTACCACATTTTTCATACATGTCTACCAAAGAATTTTATCAAAAAATTCACTTCCTTTTTGCTATGGCTTAAATTCTAAAACAAGTGCTTTCGAACAAGCTATGGATGCTTGGAAAAAATTAATCAAAGCATAATAGTAAGCAACAAGCTATGGTCTCATGGAATTTTTTCGCATGAAAATCAGCATTGGAGTTTGGTTGGAGGCTAAAAAACTACTTGTAAGGGCATAAATAAATCTTGTAAACATGACCTCAAGGTTGGATAAGTTGAAAATAAGAATCTGCATCTTTGAGGAAGAAGATTTTTGTGTTTTTTCAATGTCATGTGTTGTTCTTTTTCTTTTGTACAGTCTGTGCGGCCTTATGATGATTTGCACATTTTTGGTGTGGTTAAATAATTGAGTTAGCTTTCAAATTCCTTTGGTTTGGTCAAATTTTATGGATGTTTGAATAAGTTATGGTCATTATACCACTAGCAACCTGGAAGTTATTTTTTTTGCAACTTTTTTTCTACAACTCGTATGACCAAACCGACTATTCCAACATGTCTAGATAGGTAATTTTAGGTTAGGTATGGTCCCCTTTTGCACTCAAACAAGTCGAAGCAATCTGAGCTACGTTCAATTGTCGAAATCCCTTAAGAGTCCATAGTACAAAAGGGCAGCAATCTTTGATGGACTATTACTTGGAAACTGTGATGCCTACAATTTTTTTCTGAGGCTATGACATCATGTTGGTCCCCTCTACAATAACCTCTATCAATTTTTGCTATCTTAGAGGCATTTTCCTGTGGTGACAATTTTTCAGTTGAGGGAAAAGTTGTCAAATGGAAGCACTGTAAAATTGCAAAATAGTGCAAGTTTCATTCTACAACTCATACGACCAAATGGATTGTTCCAACATGTCTGTATGGGTACATTTACACTAGGTATGGTCCTCTTTTGCACCCAAATATGCCAAATCACTCTGAGCTACATTGGACCGACGATTTCCCTTAAGAGTCCAAAGTGCTAAAAGGAAGTAATCTTTGAAGGGTTATTTCTCAAAAACCGTAATGCTTACAGACTCTCTGTCTGAAGCTATGGGATCATTTTGGGACCCTCTACAATAAACTCTCTCATTTTTTTTCTATCTTGGAGGTGTTTCCTTGTGGTGACTAGTTTTTAGTTGAGGGAAAAGTTGTCAAATGCAAGTAGTGTAAAGTTGCAAAGTGGTGCAACTTTCATTCTGCAACTCGTACGACCAAATGTACTATTCCAACACATCTATATGGGTATTTTTATGCTAGGAATGGTCCTCTTTTTCATGCAAATACGTTGAATCACTCCAAGCTACATTGAATCGGCGATTTCCCTTAAGAGTCCAAAGTGCTAAAAGGTAACAATCTTTGAAGGGCTATTTCTCAGAAACCATGATGCTTAGACTCTCTGTCTAAGGCTATGGGATCATGTTGGGACCCTCTACAATAACCTCTCTCTATTTTTTCTATCTCAGAGGCATTTCTTTTTGGTGATGAATTTTTTAGTTGAGAGAAAAGTTGTCAAATGCAAGCAGTGTAAAGTTGCAAAGTGGTGCAACTTTCATTCTGCAACTCATACGACCAAATGGACTGTTCCAACACATCTGAATGTGTACTTTTACACTAGGGATGGTCCTCTTTTTCACCCAAATATGTTGAATCACTCTGAGCTACATTGGACCAGCACTTTCCCTTAAGAGTGCAAAGTGTTAAAAGGCAGTAATCTTTGAAGGGTTATTTCTCAAAAACCGTGATGCTTACAGACTCTCTGTCTGAGGCTATGGGATCTTGTTTGGACCCTCTACAATAAGCTCTCTCAATTTTTTCTATCTCAGAGGCTTTTTCCTGTGGTGATGAGTTTCAGTTGAGGGAAAAGTTTTCAAATGCAAGCAATGTAAAGTTACAAAGTGGTGCAACTTTCATTCTGCAACTTGTACGAACAAACGAACTATTCCAACACGTCTATATGGCTACGTTTACACTAGGGATGGTCCTCTTTTGTACCCAAATATGTCGAATCACTCCAAGCTACATTGGACCAGCGATTTCCTTTAAGAGTCCAAAGTGCTAAAAGGCAGCAATCTTTGAAGGGTTATTTCTCAAAAATCGTGACACTTACAGACTCTCCATCTGAGGTTATGGGATTGTGTTGGGACCATCTATAATAACCTCTCTCGATTTTTTCTATCTTGGAGGCGTTTCCATGTGGTGACAAGTTTTCAATTCAGGGAAAAGTTGTCAAATGCAAGCAGTGTAAAGTTGCAAAGTGGTGCAACTTTTATTCTGTAACTTGTATGACCAAATGGACTATTCCAACATGTTCGGATGGGTACATTTATGCTAAGGATGGTCCTCTTTTGCACCCAAATACACTAAATCACTCTGAGCTACATTAGACCGGTGATTTCCCTTAAGAGTCCAAAGTGCTAAAAGGCCATACCACTTATTGTACGGTCTATAGCTCAATGGTATGGCTATGGTAGATGTTATTAGGACTGTATAAGATAACTATGTGGTTTTAAAGAGCTTGAAAGGTCTATAGTTTAGTTGATGAGTTGTCATGCATGGCAAAAATGAGTGAAATTAGGTGAAAAATGGTGGTTACAACATGCTACTGTCAATGAAACATGGCAGCAACAAGTTTTAAGGTTGGATCAAGCTTTTGCAGGTCCTAATAGATGTGTTTGATAAGTTTATAGGGTGTGGCAAGGTTGGAAACATTGATTTCCTTAAAAACCTCATGAAAGTTCCTAAAAATGAGGGTTTGTTGAAACAGAGCTTTACAAAGCGTATTTCACCAAAAAAATTTGGTTTTGGTAGTTTGGTAGGCTTTTAATGCAACCCCATCAAAATTTCAGGTTTGGGAAGTGTTTAAATATGAGTCTCTTTGTAAAATGGGCCTATTTTGGGGTCTTGGACAACAAAAGAGTGTTATTTTGAAGCCTTTGTTTCAAAGGAATCTACTGAAGTTTTGAAAGTGTTAAGGGTTGGTTGGTTGAGCTAGTCCTTGGTGTGAAAAATGAGTAAAAGAGGTCTGCAGACCTACTAGGAAGAGTAATTGTTTTACTGAAGTTGCACCCAAGTTTGGGTTTGAGGATCAAATTGGAGTTTGAATCATCTTGAATTGTAATTGTGTTGTTTAAAGACACCTAGCTCTTGCATCAGAAAACTCTTACCCAATCAACTTGAACATCATGCACACCCAAATATTGTGCTTCCACTTTGGTGGATCAAAGACTCAATTACATTGAAAATGACCTTCACATGACCTTTTTACTCTTTTTTTTGGAAAAAGTGGCAAGCCACTATAATTTATTATATATAAATAAGAGATATTACAAAACTTGGTTCAAACGAGCATACCGGCAAGAAAGAACCAGGAAGAAAACCTTCGGTTATAGCTTGATTAAGTAAAAAAAACTCTTACAGAATTTTCCCAATAACAGTAACAAAGCATAGACCTATATGACTATTTCAACCTATCAGTTTCCAAAATATAGACCCCTTTACATTTTAAACATACCTTTTATACAATTCCAAACATTTGACACATATTTCAAAAAACATCACCAGATATAGATTATGCCCATACACAGTTATGACCTTTTTACATTGTTTCACAATTGAAAATTCAAATTTTACAAAATTTTCCTATTGGAGGCATTCAGGGCACAGTCTTCCACAAGAGTAGCATGTTGACGTTTTGGAGTGACAAGCACCTATACAAACCATCAAGGTAGCAGTTAAACTACATACAATAGAAAAGATGCTTAGAATAACCAATCTATATTAGTCTAAATGACCTAATTGATGATGAGATGGTAATGCAAACTATAAAAGATGCTTACAATAACAAATCTATATTATTGTAATATGTTGCATACCTCTCCAAAAGGATCAGAGTTGGCTATTGTTGCAGTAGGTCCATGATCAATCATGCCAGGAATATCACAAAAGTTGTCAAATGAGAAATCTATTGTCACAATAGAAAAGATGCTTAGACTAACAAATCTATATTAATCTAAACAACCTGAATTATGATGAATTGGTAATGCAAACTGTATACAGCTAAAATTGGTCTAGACATTTAATTAACTAAATACTAGTTATTTAATTAATATTCCATCTACGTATAAATAAATTCTCAATTTATTTATATGGTCCATATCCTTTAATTTTCCAAATCTAAAATCATATTCTTCTCATTTAATTAAATAAACGAATTTCTAAAGTTTGTTTTATTTAATTAATTTTCACTAACCTCAAATTAGGAATTCAAGCACATGTCTATAACTTTTCATGACACCTCACCAAGGTCACATGAAATTAAATAATTCTAATTTTTAATTAGAATTATCTTCAAACACATGGCTTATTCCTCACACAATTGATTCTCCCACACATTTGGCATTCAAACACATTGTATTTTTCTCCCACAATTCATTCTCCCATCCATTTGGCATGTTTCCCTTAGTCAAGGGGACATTCTCCAAGATTCTCTCCATCTCCACCGTCCATCCCTCTTGTTTGAATCTGGATCGTCAATCGTTGCCACATCACAAGATGCTTGGAAAATCCTATAAATACAACCCTTTGCCATTGTATTTTGCATCCCATATTTGAGTAGAGTTATCATGCAAGAATAGCTTTGAGCATTGGAGCATTTGGAATCTTATATTTAGAATCATGTTTTGCTTTGTAGTTGCATATAGAACCATGTTTAACTTCATATTTAGCATTGTAGAATCACATGTTGCTTTATAGTTGCATTTTGTATCACACTTTGCCTTATAGTTTCATTTTAGATTAGTATATTCATAGTTAGCATTTGAGCATATGAAGAATCATCCTAGCTTCATATTATAGCATTTACATTGTATAATCTAACACCATTATCCATTCATCATAATATCCATTATCATTTTCATCATATAGTTTCATGTAGGAGTTTAATTGGCTTGCATGTTGAATATTATCTCGTTTCTCAAGTTTCCATTTTAACAACCATAGTGCACATAGAAATCTGAGGGCCAAATGGTTTAATAAATCCTTGATAATAGAGGACAATGCGACGTTCTTAAAATATTTATTTAATTGCAAAATAGAGTAGTTTATTTGATTCAAATCTTTGATATAATCTGTTTCATTAAGGTTTGTGTTGATTTACTAACAATTCCCACATTTCACACACATAAAATGGCACTCACCATGGGGCAATACCCCATTTCTAACAATTTTATGGAAAACAGGTTGGACATGACATTTTAGCGCAATTATTAGTTCTTTTAATGCATATGATTTTCGTTTCAACGCATCTGAAGAATATTTCAACGCATCAGGGGTCTTTTTCGGTGCATACGACGTTCCTTTCAGTGCATACAAGGAGTGTTTTAGCGCATTCAATATTTTCTTTAGCGCATTCGATCTTTTCTTTAATGCATTTAGTATCTATTTCAGCACATTCGGTCGTTTCTTTAGCACATTTAGTATCTATTTCAGCGCATTCGGTCATTTCTTTAGCGCATTCAGTATCTATTTTAGCGCATAGGATTGTTCTTTTAGTGCATAGAGTTGTTGTTTTAGTGCATTGGTTAGTTCTTGTAATGCATTGATGTTTTAGCACATGTAATGACTGTTTTAGCGTATCTATTTAAATTTGTGAAATCTGAGAACTGATTGGTGTTTTTTGCTTGCAGGTACTTTTATACGTTGTTCTAGGATAGATTTATCAAACTATTTGATGATTTATGCAGGGGCTGGAGTTATTTAAATTCTTTATTTTGCTTAAGATAGGCATCTAGCTTAATTAGAAAAGATAAAGAACAGCATGTCTTTTGTGCTTGATGAATAGTAGGCATATGCTCTCCCCTTAATTGGGTGACCAAAAATCCAGACCCATTCGCTTTTGTTTGCAAGTGTGAGTTGAGTATATCGTGTTTGTTCTCTCTTTGTTCACACAAACAAAGATTGATCAACTACAAATGTGCTTGCTCACTTTTTTTTATCCATAGAGGGTATGCCTTGTGGGAAAAAGTAATCACCCCAGGGAACAACCCAACTAGTAACACGCTAAAGCCAAGTGACTTCCAACCAGGATATAAATGTGGGTACTTCAGGAAATTTCAAGTATCACGAGGATTGTTTTGACAAGAAGGAAAGCAATGGTATCTTGTTGAAAGGATGATCCCCCATGAATGGAATGCCTATATTAAAACCCTTTGTTGTAGCAAGGCCAAAATCCTTAATCTATTCGTTGGTGCAGGAATGGTCATTCTGAAGCCATCCCACATTTGTGTAGCTTTTAGTAGAGATGAAAAGTATTCCATGGGAGATTCATACATATTGATGCTTAGCTACCTTGAGAAGTAAGTGTTGTGGAGGGGATCTAGTGGGGTCAAACATCTAATCATCCGCTAAAAGTAGGTGCAGCTGGAGTAATATCCAAGTGGGAATCCAGTGAATATTTTCCTACATAGCCTTAAGTTGTACATGTTTGATGTGTTTTACCAAAGTGTTTTTAAATGAATTTCAAACAAAACATCATACATTGGAAGTGAAAACCTTGATTCAGAAAGCATCCATTGAAACAACCAATTCTTTGACTAGAAAATTAGAAAATCAAACACAAACTTGCAAGAAACTGCTTCATCTTCCCAGTCCAGCGCATCCACTGCATTTTCTAGCGCATCTGTGCAATCCTATAGTGCATCCAACTATTGTTATAGTGTATCTGAGCATTTTTCCAATGCATTCACCCTTTGTTCTAGTGCATTTGAGCATTTTTCCAGCACATTTACCCTCTATTATAGCGCATCTATGCATTTTTCTGGTGCATCAACCCTCTGTTCTAGCGCATCCAAGTAATATTATAATGCATCTGTGCAATTTTCTGGTGCATCCATCCTCTGTTTTCGACATATGTCAAATCTTTTAGCACATTCGGGTTCTATTTTAGCGCATCCATTAAATGCAAAACCTGAGAGTTAAACTTATCTCCTATTTCATAGTTTGAGCCAAAATTCAGAATCTTCTTAAAGTCTAGAATCATTCCTCAGGTACCCTAGAGTCTAAACATGTTAAAATTGACCTCTACAAGTGGAATTCTCCAACCTAAACCAAGATCTAACATCTCAAAGTTCCAAAAATCATCAAACTTATCACACCTTTGATTATTAAGCCTAGTTTCATCATCAGGATTTATCATCCTTTCACCATGAAATGAAGCTATATAGTCAAAATCAAATTTAGTCTCATTAGAATTTTTCATTCTATTTGACTTAGTTGTAATCCTTGGTACTCTTCAAAACTTAGATCAAAGTTTAGTCAAAACTATAACACTTGTATGCCTCTTCAAACAAGGTTACAAAAACAAAAACTCAACAAAAAGGACTTGAAAATCAAAACATTCAGGAGCCAAACCTTGGAACTCCAACCACTAAAACTCCAACCATTGAGACCCCATCCATTGAAATTACTCCAATCATTGAAACTCAAAACATCGAAACTCAAAAGAGTGAGATGCAAAACACCATGGCAGAAGCTGAAGAGAACCCTTTCCATGGAATCCACAACAATGAAGGGGAAAAAATAGCTGGGGAGGATATCCAAAATTTTGAACAAGATCCCAACTTCCACAAGTGCTTAGAAAATATTTTCAAGAGAAATCAGGAAAATTACCTCCTTATGCTAGCTAAACAAGGTGTAAAATTACCTAAGGACTTTGATGTGAATCAATTAAAAGCACCTCCAGAATAGCTTGAAAAAGAAACTGAACAAGTGGTTTCCCTAACTCACCAAATGAAGAACCTTCAACAATAAATTCTCAATATGCAAAGGGGAACCTCAAAATGATACTCGATAAAAGATATTTTTCCATATCCGTTTGATCAAAGTATCCACATGATTCCATTTCCCAAACATTGTGAATTCCCAAAGTATAAAAAATACAATGGAAAAATTGATTTGATAGATCATGTGAGGGAATTTAGAACCATGAGTCTTGAATTTTCATACGAAGAAATGTACTTGATGAGATTATTTCCACATAGCTTAGGTGGACAATGTCTTGAATGGTTCTCCAAATTCACCCCACCAATTAACACCTTTGAAGAATTGGTCAATAAGTTCATCACCCAATATTCTTACAACATCCAACATGACATCACCATGAAAAATTTTTGTAACTTGAAACAAAAGAAGGGTGAATCATTCATTGTATTCTTGCAAAAATGGAGAAGGTTATTTGCATGATATTCTCATCCCGTACCTAAAAAATAAAAGATCAAAATCTTCATCGATAACCTAAATGACGAGATGAGCGATAGATTGGAATTGCAATATCCACCAACCTTCAAAAAATTGATTGAAAATAGAATAAAAATCAAAGAAGCTCTAGTCAAGAGAGAAGTCATCAAAATTTACAATGAAAACAACTCATCAAACTCCAACAATTACAATAGTGGTGACAAACCCAAGATTTGGAAACGAAACAAGAATGTTGGAAATAACGATGGTGCAGTTGAAACTTAAAATGTGAAACCTGTATTCAACCTAATCACAGTTGTAGCCAAAACTAATCAGAATAACAATCCACCGAACACCCAAACCAACAGCCAAAACAACAACCAAAATGTTAACCAAAGCAACAATCAGGGTAATGCTGGATCAAGAATGCCATCATATCACACATCCTCTAATTGAAGAAGGTTCACACATTTAGGACAATGATCAAAATCAGCATTGAAGGAACTTCTCGAAGCTAAAGTCATAATGTTACTAGAAGCAATAAATTGGGAGCCACAAGTTAAGCCTCCATGGTGGAATGATGCTCATTACTGTGAGTTTCATTGAAATAAGGGACATAAAACCAATTACTGCATGCAATTGAAACACTTGATACAAGACTTAATTGACAACAAGGTGATATTTGTAGGACCCTAAAAAATAATGATCATGGGGCATTCAAGAACCCTCTACCCAACTACAAAAAATGGGAATCTTCTTCTTCAAATACCAAAGGAAAAATCATAAACTATGTCTATGACACCACTATTCTTCACATCGAGGTGGGTGATGATCAAACCCATGACAAACCAGATCTTGTTACAATGGATAACCCAATAAATGACAGCATCATTGAACATGAACAAAACATTATTACAACTAGATATCGTCACCACAAAATCAACACCACTTCACATCAAATCAATGACCTTGTGCCTATAAATCTAATCACCAACATCATTGCAAATGACAATCAAATCAATGTTATCAAAATCATAGAAAAATAAAACAATTCACCAATCAATGCAATCACAAGAGGACAAGCCAAGGTAACATTGAAAGGAGCTACCCCTTCCATGTCCAAATCAGTTGCTATCCCTGCAACTCAATATAACATAGTAGATCAGTTGCATAAAATACTAGCACAAATATCCATCTTGGAATTACTCAAATTTTCAACAATGCATAAACAAATCCTGGAACAAGCTCTAGTCGCCACCACGGTACCAAACAACTTGTAAGTTTTCCAATTTCAAGCTCATATGGTGGGACACTTGACTGTGCCGCATTGCTTATCATTTTATGAACATGATCCATCAACCATCCACACAATGTTGCCCTCCACATTGAGGTATTAGTTCACAAACACTACGTTAAATGTGTTCTAATAGATGGAGGAGTTGGCCTAAATATCTATACTTTGAAACTTGTTCGTGCACTAGGCTATTTAGAAAATGCTATTGATCCTAGAAGGAAAATCACAATAAAAGCATATTATGATGAGGAGAGAACTTCACAAGGGTTGATAGTGCTACCGATTCAAGTGGGACCAATTTTCAAAGATATAGTATGCCAAGTGTTAGACAAAGAGTTAACATACAACATACTCTTGGGAAGACCTTGGATTCATGACATGAAAGCAGTGTCATCCACATATCACCAGTGTTTGAAGTTCCCTTTCAATGGGCAGGAAATCACTATTGTAGCTGACTCAAACAACCCCCAATATTGTAACACCCTCAAGACTACCTAAGATGCTTTTGTACCACACAATAGGGAAGCTCCAACTCACCGTTCATCAAATCATGGGAAACAACTAAATGCCTTGTCAAAGTGGGTTGAGAAAAAGGACCAATCAAAGGATAAGGGTATTGGTGATTCCACTCCCTCAAGTAAAGAAAGTACATCAAGTTTTTCGTCAAACTAGCCCAAGATAAAGGATCAATCAAAAGAAAAGGGTATCAGAAATTCTACTCCACAAGATCAGGAAAGTCAACTTGAGTCCTTATCAAAACAAGTGGCCAAGATCCAATTGAAATACAAAGGCATGGGGAATACTCATTTAAGCAATCCTTGTGTTTATCACAACTTTCCTCTTCTCCTAAATCACATGGGCAGCCATCAACATCAAGATAGCAATCATCACAACCCACACTATTTGATGGCACCTTTGTAAGAGCAGGCACATTAGTGGATGATTCAAATGAAAAAGAGGTTTTAAACTGGTTATACAAAGACAAAGAATCATCACAATCATCCACCTCAAGTGTGCAAACAAAGCAATACGACAAAGGAAAGACAATCCTAGAAAAGATGGGATACGAGGGAAAAGGTCCTATCGGTAAAAGGAAAGAAGACATTAGAGAACCAATACAACCCATCACAATGCAAGCCAAGGATAAAATAGGATTTGGGTATAAATAAAAATCCAGAGAAGAAACCAGACAACAAGTTGTTGAAAGAATCCTACAACTACAAGCTAGTGATGATCATGAAACTGATTCAAATGAATATGAATGGGATTCGTTATCTAAAGAGTCTTGTCACGATAAGGAAATTGATGTGGTACAAAAGTATACACCCATACGTGAGGAGGGTCAAAATTCAAGTTACAGACCTCTTGAAATAGGATCACAAGATATTGATGACTCCAATTTAGATGATCAGACTTAGAGCGAAACGAATAATTCGAAGGTGAATTACCTTATAGAAATTTACTTCGCTATTGGACAATCCAAAGACATTACCATTGGGACCGCTATAGCCTTTGAATTTAGCCAATCCAATGATCCCTTACCCCTAGTACATCCCAAACTCATAGATTGGGATCAAACTGAACCTTCTAATATCCCCATCTTTTCAAATGATGAGGCCATTGTCAACTTCGTCTGTTCTGCCAATCTTGAAATAGATTTCACCATTGAACATCATAACAAAGATTCCAACTAGGAGGGTGTCAAATTTTCTAGTTGCAAAATGAATAATACAAGGAATAAATCTGATGGTGAAGACCATTCAATGGCAGTATCAGATCTAGAAAAAGTAAAAATAAAGAGTGTATCCAACGGCAAAAACCTCTCTGAGGCACTGAAGGATGGAAGATTTGACACACTCCCTGAACACTTTTAGGAACAATCTAAAGTATTAGTTGAACCCACTCATTCTATCAATATCGGCAATGAATAAATAGTAATCTAGTAGAATCCTTAATAGATCAAGAAAAACCAAACTTCATCAAATTCTTCACATAAATACAAATCAATTTTGCTTGGTCATATGCTAACATGCCAAGGATTGATCCAAAACTCATCATGCACCACTTATCACTACTAGTAGGGGTAAAATTGGTCAAGCAAAAGTTAAGGAAAATGCATCCACATATTGCAATATTGGTAAAGGCAGAACTAAACAAGTTATTGGATGTTGGGTTCATTAGACCAATTAACTATGCTGAATGGATATCAAACATTGTCCCTATTTCAAAACTAGAAAAGAGCATTAGGATATGCACAGATTTCAGGGATCTCAACAAGGCTTTCCCAAAAGATGACTTTCCCCTACCAAACATTGACATCATTGTGGACCTAACAGTAGGGCATGGCATGTTATCACTCATGGATGGTTTTTTCGGCTATAATCAAATCAAAATTGCACCTGAGGATCAAGATAAAACAGCCTTCACATGTTCGTGGGGAACCTTTTTGTTGAAATTTCATGCCATTTGAGTTGAAGAACGTAGGAGCAACTTATCAGCATGCTATGACGAAAATCTTTCATAATATGATGCACATCTTCATGGAAAACTATGTGGATGATATGTTAACCAAATCATACACCAAAGAAGGAAACCTAGAGATCCTAGGTAAAATCTTCACCAGACTGGAAAAGTTCAATGTACGACTGAACCCAAAGAAATGTGTGTTTGGGGTGACTTCATCCAAACTCTTGGGATATATAGTTTCAGAAAACGGCATTGAGGTAGATCCTACAAAATTCAAATCCATCATGGAGATGTCGCCACCTAATAACATTAGTCAGTTATGATCTCTGCAAAGGATACTCCAATCAATCCAAAGATTTATCTTACAACTGACAGACAAGACCTGTCCTTTCACTCACTTGCTACATAAGAATTATCTATATGATGGGATGAGAAATGCAAAGAGTCCTTCAACCAATTAAAACAATATCTGATGATTCCACTTGTCTTAATACCACCAACATAAGGAAAGCCACTTTTATTGTACATAGCAACAACTGAGATATCATTGGGAGCCTTGTTAGCATAGGAGGATTTAGTAGGAAAAGAAAGAGAAATTTATTGTATTATCAGAACCTTAAATGGCAATGATATCAATTACACCTTCATTGAAAAAGCTTGTTGGGTAGTAGTTTTCACCACCCAACAATTTTGACACTACATGCTAACTCATACCATCAAATTAATAGCTAAGATAGATCCACTGAAATACCTTCTTAGCTGAAGCTAATCTAACTGGAAGACTAGCTAAGTGGATCATGATGCCGAGTGAATTTGACATCCAATATGTCGATAGGAAGGCAATCAAAGGACAAGAAATCGTAGACCAGTTAGCTGAAGCACCATTTCAAGTCAATCATCCAATGAACATTGAGTTTCTAGATGTTGATGTCCTAATGGTATCAACACAACAATGGGTCTTGTACTTTGATGGCTCTCATACACAACATGGATCAGGTGTCAGAATATTTTTTATCTTTCCATAGGGACATACCATTCCCAAATCCTATAGATTGATGTTTCCTTGCACCAACAACACAGCCAAATACGAAGCATTGATCATTGGAATCAAAGTAGCAGTCGAGTGGAAGATCATAGAGTTACATGTCTATGGGAATTCACAATTGGTCATTAATCAAGTAAACGATGATTATCAAACAAAGGATGACAAGTTGATGCCTTATAAAAGAATGGTTGATGACTTCAAAAATTACTTTATGGAAATAAGATTTGAGCAGATTCCTAGAAGCGATAACAAAGTTTTCAATGCCATGGAGACCATTGCTTCTCTCTTACAGATTCCTAAGAAACGAGCATGTTACGAGTTCATGGTGGAACAATTGTTCAACCCATCCTATGACAACTCGGAATCCCAAGTCATCTACCATGTAACCGAGGCTGACACTTCCATCTATGGGAAAATTTATAATTACCTAAATGACAATACCCTCCCACCTGACCTTTCCCAAAATCAAAAATGAAACTTCATTTGTCAAGATGCCCGACATGCCCTTATCGTGGATGTCCTTTATCGACAGGGTCTTGACGAAACTCTCCTCCGATGTCTAGAATGTGATGATTCTGAAATAGCTTTACGAGAGGTTCATGAAGGTGTTTGTGGAACTCATTCGAGTGGTTTAACCTTAGCCAAGAAACTCCTCTGTTTGGGATATTACTGGCTGACTATGGAGAGGGATTTTTTTTTCAGTTCGTCGAGAAATTCCAAAAATGTCAGATTCATGGAAATCTCATCCACGCACCAGCACAAGAACTTCAACCTTTTGCATCAACATGGCCCTTTTGTTAGTGGAAATTGGATCTCATAGGTAAAATTCGTCCATCTTCATCAAATGGAAACAAGTTCATTATCATAGCCATGGGGTACTTTATGAAGTGGATTGAAGTTGTCCCTTTGACCACCATCATAGAAAAACAAATTTCATCATTCATCCTAAATTATATCATCTATTGCTACGGCATTCCTTAATCCATTATCACGGACAACAGAAAACCATTCAAAAATTAGGATGTCCAAGAACTCTGTGAGAGATTCCATATACATCAGTGGTTTTCTACACCATACTATCCCCAAGGAAATGGCCAAGCAGAGGCCTCAAACAAGACTATTCTAAAAATCTTGAAGAAAATTGTCAACGAGGCTAGACATGATTGGCATGTTCAACTGAACCCTACTTTATGGGCTTACAGAACCAATATCTAAACCCCAAAAGGAGCTACACCCTACACTCTAGTCTATGGATTAGAGGCCATTCTACCCATTGAGGTGGAAATACCATCACTCTGGGTATCACTGAAAGGGATCATATCCGATGAGGATTACAGAGTGTCTAGGTTGAAAGAATTGGAACTGTTAGATGAGTGTCGTCAACAAGTAGTTGATCACCTAAAATCCTATCAGTAAAGAATATCTAGAAGCTACAACCACAGAGTCAAACCAAGAACCTTTCAGGTGGGTGACTTGGTCCTAAAATAAAATCCCCGTAACCAACAGGATAGAGAGAAGAAGGGGAAATTTGAACCTAATTGGATAGGTCCCTTTGTGGTGGTATCTGTCTTCGGATCAAGAGCATATCAGTTTTCCACACTTGAAGGATATCTGTTTGATGAACCCCTCAACAACCTGCATCTTAAGAAATTCTACACCTAAATCATCCAATGCATCGATAAGAGTCTTGAAAAAATACAAAAACATCAGAAAATGTCCTGAAAAAATGGTTGCCTTGATGAAAACCTGGCAAACAGGCATCTTGGTAACAACAAAAAAAAAGAGAAAAATACAAAAAAATCAGAAAAAATACAAAAATACAAAAGAAAAAGAAAAAAAATCATAAAATTTGAAAAAGTGCAATAAAAGCTAGTGAAAACCTAGCAACGGGCACTATTTGTGATAGGTTAGCTTTTCCATCTATTTGAGCATGTTGACCATTCGCTTTCGCCATCCATTTTCCTATCATCGAAAAGCCTCATGTACATATCTTGGCATCGCGGTCGTGTCTCACCCTAGACTGGAGGCAACATCCTGAACTCACTGAGGGGAAAATAAACTTTGAGCTTGAACCAACAGAAAAAAAGTAGTAGGTTAAATGCAACAAACAAAATGATCATAGTCCAACACAACATTGAACATTGATCACCATCAGTAACACATCAACCATCCATGCCAAACATCAAATAGCTAAATCAATCCAATCAAGAAAAA
Organism: Sequoia sempervirens; assembly: GCA_007258455.2. NCBI lineage: Eukaryota > Viridiplantae > Streptophyta > Pinopsida > Cupressales > Cupressaceae > Sequoia > Sequoia sempervirens. The sequence goes on from VDFB02137633.1 coordinate 30,554, forward strand.
CCTCCAATGGATGATGTTCCTTCTAAATCATGGCTCTATCATTGTGGCATGACTCTTCAACTGTTGAAGTTTTGATTTTTGCTATCGTATCTCTGGAGCACCTCAATGATGTATCACACTAGAGGAGCTAGGAAAGAGTATGATTTTTCTTTCTCTGATGTCTGAGAGTTAATCACTATTACTATACAAATTGTGGCGGGACGTGCTCTACAAAGTATCACTAATGACATTCTAAATTTTCATAGGAAAATGATTAACTCTTGTTATTTTATGCAAGCAATACTTAGGTAATCTCGGTTTAATTATACCTACATGCTTGTGTTAACTTGCAATATCAAAAATCATGGATGTAGTACTCAAGTCATCATGGTCTAAATTATACCATCGATGTTTGTACTCACTTTCAACATTTTAAAGGTTTAATGATGATAAAAATCACGACAAATCGGTTGTTACAATGACAACATTTTCATGTAAGGACTACATAGTTAGGTTGCATCCATGTTGGCTTGCATTTGTATCTATAGGGTTTCCAAAGCTACAACAATTTCACAACGATGTTATCTCTAACACTAATGGATTAAGTACACTTGACATTACCAAAAACACATCATTCTCATATAGAAACACATCAGTTTCATCATCATTTGCATACATTAGAAAACATTATCACATCATTCATCCATCCATTCATTGCATCATAATATTTGCATCAGAAAACACAAAAAGACATGCATTGCATCTCATTTCCATAATCAAAATCATGCCATATAGTTGCATTAAGAAAGTGGTCCACTAAGCTTAAATGAGTGAGTCTCTTCATATTTCCAAGAAATTTGAGAAATACATCAGGTTTTGTGAAGCTTAACTTAACAAATAATCAATGTACTGCAGCCTTCCCACCGCTCTTGGAAGTTGGATAGATTCACTCATTTAAGCTTAAGGCCCTAGAGGTTTTGAAGTCTTGTGAACTCAGTTAAGCATAGTCATTTGCATCACATATCATTTGCATCAAATAATCATGTGCATAATCAAAATCATCTCATTCATTATTAATGGATTAATAAATTGGTCCATTCAGAAGATTGAAAGACATATCCAACAAAGTAAGAACAATAACATCTCTATTTTAATAGGGGAATAATTGAACTTGATGCATCTATAATTGAACTTGATGAATCACTGAAATCATTTATTCCTTTAATAAAATGGATCTTGGATTCACATAAGAATATTGAAAGACATATCCAGTAGAGTAAAATTTCCAAGAAGAAAAAGTTGTTGAAGAACATGATAGGATAATAAAGGATATAATGCCTTTGTTATGAACATCTAAAACCAGTAGTGAAGATGAATTTTTTTATTACTCAAATCCAAGATTGATAAAGGACTAACTGGACATAATCATACATCATTTGCATAATCGAGTCCATCATCCATCAAGCATATCAAATCATCAACCATACATTATCATATCATCATTGCATACATCACAATAAATCATCACATAGGTATCATTTCATAATCATCATGATCATCATCATATAAACATCATAAACACATAGAAGTAGGCACCATCATATGATCATACATTCATTCATTCATTACATCATTTATTTTCATGAGAAAAAGTACAAATACATCAACTACATCACATTTCATTGGCATAATAAAATCCATCACATGCATCATATAGGTATCATTCATAAAACATCATGAAAAAACATCAGTTGCATCATCATTTGCATCCATAACACATCATATCATCAGTTTCACATAGAACATCCCATATCATTATAAACATAGAAATTAAATGCATCCATCATAATCATTATGATCATCATCACATATCAACATCATATAGACACGTAGATCATAATCATCACCACATATCATATAACCTCAAAATCATAATATCAAAGTGTGCAAGGATATCCAAAGGTCTAAGGAGATGTACATCAATATCAAAAAAATGGTAGTGTATCATAAAGTATGTGTAGACATGTAAAATACACAAATTGATATCCCACACTCGATCCTTATCTACTAACATCGCTTCATCTTGAATTATCCCTCTGTCTAACCATTTAATCGAATAGCCTTATTTGATTAAAGTCATCATAATTCCCCTTTTAATTAAATAAATCCCTCAATTTAATTAAATCATTGTCTCTCTCTAATTAGCTAGGTCATTTCATCTTCCTATCTTTATTTAATTAAATAATCTATAATTCATTTTATTAAATCTCTATAGTTCCTCTATTAAATTAAATAAATCAAACATCTATCTAATTTAATCAAACATCACACCCTTTGGTTAAATAAATAAAAATATTTATTTAACTAGGTCTTAATCATTTTCATATCTTTTTTATTTATTTCAACCCACAAGTCTAAATCAATTAGTCAAATCACCTAATCTCCTTTAAATTGATCAAAACCTGATTAGTTTAATCTAATTGCATGTCACATCCTCTAGCTTTTCCCACTTGCACAATAAATCAATTTATTTGATTTATTAAATTTTATATTTCATTCAAAAAGGCATCAATGGTTGGAATATTCCCCAAATTTGAAAAGCCCTCCAAAAGGGTTTGTACATCCAACAAAGAATTTAAAATCTCTTAAATGTCCTTTTTTTGAGCCATGTGGCATTAACTTCACCTTTCACCTCATCCTTCAAGACATATTTTGAATTTGAATCTTCCCCCTCTTTGCACATTCTCCAAAATGTGATCATTCCTCAACCATTCACATGATGACATGTGGCTTCTTCTCATTGGTTGAATATTAGTCCCACATTCATCCCTTTTTCCTTTTCTCTCTTCACATTCTTCTATAAATAGAGATTTCATCCTTCATTTCTATCATCCACAATTTGACAAAAGTTATTATACTTCAATTTCGTCTTAGAGCTTTAGCATTTGCATCAAATCCATCAATTGTAGCTAGGTTATTGTAGGTTTTCTCCATGGAAGGCATTTGAAGCAATCACCAAGTGGATCACAATCATCAAATCTTCATCAAGCTTGCTTAAGAGTTGGGAAAGGGCCAATTTCCGCATCAAATTGGCACCAACTCCCCCATAGGATCAAGAGTTTGCATTATTTGAATAGGATTAATCTCTTTTATTGCTTTTCATTGCATTTCTTGCTTTCATTTCCTATTTCAAATCATGTTAATGGATTTTATGTGGAATCTCTATTCTAACTTGCATTTGATCTTATTAATGTGTTCATTTGTTGTGTTCTTGCAGGTATAGGATATGGGGTTCACATTTTGGCGCTAGAAGGAGGGAAAACCAGAAGATCAAATCATGTTTTTTGAGAAAATTTTGTGCTTTTTCACTTCTTTTTTTGTGTCTCTACAGGAAACTCCATTTTTGGACGCTCAGCATCGCTGTTTAGCACCATTGAGAACTCAGTGTTGCCATATTGCACTACTATAAACTTCAAACTGCGACGCTCCCTACTTCCCGCCCAAAATTCAAATTTTCAAACAGAACCGTTGAATCTTTCTAGCTCGCTGGAATATTTTCAAAATCCAAATTGCACCACTAACCAAAATAGTGACACCTTCATGCTCATTGGTCTGGCTGTAGAATGACACTGACTGGTAAGCAGCACTATACAGCACCGCTGGTGTTTTTAAACTGTGATGCCTTCATGGATTGCACCACTGGAGGGAAGTAAAAAGTGAAAATTTATTTTTAACACGTGTTTTTTATCAAATTCTGGTTATTTGGTATGTTTTATGCTTTCTTGACCTCTATTTTTGTAGAACCTAACTGATTTTCTTGTAGGTTGGATTGATCAAAGGTGAAGAGGAAAAGAAGCATGATGACCTCATTTCGTGATACCAAGTGTTTTTAAACACTCTAGTGTTTGTTCAACACTCTTAAAGGATTCACTATTCCTCTTAAGGAAAAATTTGCTATCTTTCCTGCTTAGGACTTACTAATTTCATTTTGGGCTCTAAAAAGAACTTTTTAAACTCTTGTTAGAAAAGGAGATTAAAATGAAATTTAGGACACAAACTCACTAGATTTTGTTTGGGGTTAATAATTGAACAAGGAAAATTCTCACACTTCATTTGGTGCTATAAAAAGGAGTCATTATTGCTTTGTTGGATTAAAAAGAACATGTGCTACTTTTTTTCATGTTCACTTACTCAAACTAACACCATTGAAAATATGTATGTGCTTCTCTCGCACCTCACGGCGATCTTGAGAATCAAAAGGATTTTTGGTGGTCTTAGGGTGGGATAAAGTGATCACCTCTACATTTCATTTTGGGATTAAAATTGAACAACAAACTTTGCGAGTGTAAGTGGAACCTATTACATATGTTCTCCCTTTGTTTCTAAATGAAGGTTGATCGAACTATGAATATGTTTGCTCACTATTGTTTATCTTAGAGGGTCTGCCTTGGGGAAAAAGTACTCACCCAAGGGAATGACTCAACTGGTAACACTCTAAAACCAAGAGTATTTCCAGCCGGGATATAAAATGGGGTACTGGAACAAAGGCCAGTATCACACAGTTGGCTCCGATGAGAAGGGCAGCAATGGTCTCTCACCATGTTGGGTCAACTCCTACGAACGAAAAAGTCTGAATTAAAACCCTTGTTTAGAAAAGGCCAAAATCCTTGATCTACTTGTTGGTACAAGAATGGTCATTTTGAAGTCATCCCATGTTTTTATGGCTCTTAGTAGAAATGAAAAGCATTCCATCGGAGTTTCATGTGTGTTGATGCTTGGCTTCCCCGTATAAGTGAGTGTCATGGAGGGGAGCTAGTGGGGTAAAGCATCTAATCATTCGCTAAGAGTAGGTGTAGCTGGACTTGTCCAAGTGGGAACTCAACAAGTAAAGTCTTTCATATCCATAGGGTTGTGCATGTCTTGGTATCAAAACACTTTATTGTTTGAAAACATTGGGAAACACACATTCAACGGGAAAATCAAAATTTCAAACCCCTTAGTTAGAGAAAATACCTTTGAAAAAACCCAAGAACTATTGCTTACCCTATGGATTATGTCCTTAGAGGTTTCTAAGTAATTGGGTTTACATCTTAGGTAACCATTGCCTTGATTTCCTTGAATTCCACATAGCACTTTGTCGGATGAAAAGAAGTTAGGACATTGGACGTTTAGTTTGAAAATATAATCAAGAAAGTGTTTGTGGTAAAATAAATTCACTAATCAAGATGAAATCAATTGAACCCCACACATGTGCTTGTGTATATTTTGTCTTATGGTCTTTTGAGAAAACATTGATCTTTTGGTTTGAAGGGAAAAGCATGTTCTTCAAAACCTTGGCCTTGTAAACAAGTCCTTCTTAGGTTCATTTAGGATAAAAATCAAACACTTCATCCATTTCAAACACTTATCATCCCATCCCACAAGCAACTTTAGAGCTTTTGAAACATCATTATCTAGACTTGGGTACATCCTTAAACCAAATCAAAATCACCTTGTTTAGTTAGGATTATGGGAATGCATCCTTTCTCATACCTCTAGTTAAATTAGCACACCTTTGAACAAGTTTATCCTAAAGATCACATCCAACATCTTAGGGTTTACAAGTTCATTATCCAATCAAAATCAAATCCTAAAGTCTAGCATTGATCCAAAGTTCCTAAAAAATCAACACCCATATCATTCACCCCTTTCATCCTTCATTTCATCATTGGTACTAAACACCTTAGAGGTCACTTTTGCAACAAGGTAAAAACATAAGAAGAACATGGAATATAAACTTGATCCATACATCATAAGTGTTCTAAACCAACCAAATTATCAAAGCCTTACAGTGCCAATTGATTTTCAAAACTCACATTTATACAATCCAAACATGGGATCATTATCTCCTACAAACCTCAATGGTACAACAAATGTGAGTATACCCAATCTAATTTTGAAACACCTTTTCCGATGGTAGATTTAAATCCATGTCCAAACTTACAAATCTATCAACCAAATACTCAATGCATGACTCTTCAAAAAAACAACATTATCCCACCAAATCCATACATGCCAAATGTGAATATACCGAGTACAACCATACCAAACATGAACATTTTGAATCCACACTAGGTAAACTTTTGGATATATATGTTTGCAAATCACACGAATGTTGTTCAAAATCCATCACACCCATATGTCCCCCTCACCTTTCATAATCCTAAGGACCCATCATCATCATTTCACACAACCCCTCAAACCTCTCTCCCTACAACCTCACAAGGAGAAGGTGACCTATTTGGACCAGGGGGAATTTTTTATCAAACATCATCATTTCCCCAAGGGAGCATTCCACTCACTTACCCACCACTCCCACCCTTGCCATTAGCATCCATATCACCTCTTGGTTTGGGACTACCTTCACTACCACCACTCATCCAAAACATCCCCCCAACCATCAATCAAGGTATCATACCAGATCCTCCCCCCTTTACATTGATATCACAACAGATGGAAACCATCCCCATAGCACAAGCAACCAACACATCATCTATCATCCCTCGAAACATGGCCTCTCAAGGACTAACCATATCGATCACACCATCCACCACTCAAATCACAATAATCAATACGACGGTACCTCTTATCACCACAACAAGCACTATTCCAAAACCACCTCCGCCACCACCACCACCCAAACCAAACACATCAAACCAATATAGCATTTCGTTGCAAGCCACTCAGCAGGCTACTTATCAGAAGGCACACCAACAAAACCAAAATCGACAAGCTGCACAACTAGCTGCTCAGTAAGCTGCACAAGCTGCTCAATTTTCCCAAGCCACACTACAAGCCTAACAAGCACAAGCCCAAGCTCAAGCGCAAGCGCAAGCTCAAGCCCAATACCAAACCCAACAAGAAAATGTTATTCAAAATCCCAACAAAATGTTAACGACTCCATGTATCGATCCAAGTCAACAATCACATGATCAAGACCTATCCATCATCGAACACATGGAATATTTTTCTATCTCATCCAAAGATCAAATCAACATACATCAAGAGTCACTTTTTGATCATGATAAGAACCCCTCAACAATATCCAACAATGATCTATTTCAAGGAGTGTTAACATTATTTGATCCTGCAATCAACAATCCATCGACCAATGACCATGTTGAAAATGTCTCTACATCACCTAATGAGTTAGAGGACATATATCAAAAATTTATTCTAAAGCATGGTCAACATCTCTCACCAAAGTCTAGCAATGGTCCTTTCCAAGACATATTGACATCCTTTGACCTCATGATTTCCGATATTGAAGGAATCTTCAACTCAACACTTGATCCAAATTCACTCAAAGATCAAGAGGATATTGAGCCACTTCCTATGCCTAATGAAGATATCTGGGAACCCTTTGTAAGCAATCCATCCTTTGAAATTGACCCATGTCAAGAACTTGATCCAAAGCATGTTGAAAGCAATTCAAAATCATTGAAGATCAAGAATTCATATCTCCAAGATATTACAATGATCTAATGGACACTCTCCTATCTATACATGATGATCATATCCATATAGCACATACTCCTCCATCTACCCATGAGATGCTTTATGTGGATGGACACGTAGATGATCTTCATTTAGAGCAGGATTTTGTTACACAAAAAGAGCAAGTTATTGATTCCTACAGTCAAACTAATTTCTAAACATCAGGATCAGATATATCTCAAATTTAGACTAAGGACATCATGTATGAATATATCCAGCATTATCCACTCAAAGAAATAGGTCAGATAGAACAGGACATTCCAAAGTTAGCAGAGCAGTAAATGGAAATAGCATCATCTATAGTGGTCATTTATCAGAGAATGCATTCTAAATAAGAGTTCTTAGAACAGGAAGAATCAAAGCATGAAGGTGCTACTAACATCATACTGGGGGCAACTATGTCTCAAGCAAACATCAACATAGGGAGCACAAAGAATCCTTATGGTGAAACCGATGCCAATAATACAACCATCCACATCATGAATCTGCATCCACCCATCACCACATCCATGAATTGGGACCAACATCAAAAGAAGGTTTTGAATCAAAGAAAAAAGAACATTATCAAAGAAAAAGAAGCTAAGAAGCATATCAGAAAAATCAAATACAAATGGATACCAAAGAATACAAAGAAAGATTATCCCTATCAAACTCCATTAGTCAAAGAAACTATGGGGAAAAATAAAAAAGGGAAAAGTATCCATCAAAGATGTCCACAAAGTAAAAATCAAGCTTCTCAAGCAACATACAAAGTATATCAAGTTGTTGGTCCTAATTCCCTTCACACTTTTGTATCTACCCATCATTGCTCATCTTCCCAAGTTTGGAGAGTCAAAGGTTCCAAGCTATCAACCAATCCATCTTCTATTCCTAAACACACTCCATCCATTCCTCCATGCATGATATCCAATTCTCACATTGACCATGTATTGGCAACGACCCTTCATCATAAGGATTCAGAAGGCACTCTATCGTGATGTGTGCACAAAGACAACGTTAACTCCAGTATCAACAAAACCGATCAGGAATCTCAAAAGTTGTATTCAAGTGCATGTATCTTGGCAAAGAAGATTCTTCAAGTAGGATATCAATGGAACATTATGACAAAAGCATCTACATCGAAACCACTAGGTGGTTCAGCATGAGCTTAAATTCTTTCAAAAATTTAAAAAAATCCAAAAATCCAAAAATCTAAAAAATAAAAAATCAGAAAAAAGATTAAATACAGTAAAGAGAAAAAAATCATCCTCTAGTGAAAACCACTATGGTGGTGCTTTGGACAAGTACCATGATGAAAACCTGGCAAACAGGCATCATGTGCAGAATTGAGCATCTGTTTGCGCCAGTTCAAGTGGAAGCATCTCCTCCCATCTATAATAAGTCCAACATCCATCTGTCTCATCCATAATAAATCCATTCATCCATGAACCATTTATCCAATCCATTTTCATCCATTTTGCATCCATAGTCCAAGTTATCTTGATCCTGATGAACTTTGGCGCATACTTTACACCTGCTTATGGTAAACATCTTAACATGGGTCATTTTCATTGATCCTATCCTACCTAGCATTATCTAAGCCATGAAGCACTATCCAAATGAGCATCCTTTGTTCGAACACCTTATCTTATCACAAGGTAATCCATATCCATCCATCCACACACCTATCCAAGAATCCATTCATGGAATTTCATACATTGCTAGACATTAGGGGCAGATATTTACATCTTGCTTTAGGAATAAATCTTGGTCTATATCCTCCAACTTATGTGGTAATCCGAACATTGGAAAACATGAAATCAAATTGGTCAAACCACTTGTGAGAAAAATAAAATCCAAATAACTAGCCCATGGCATATTTTGACAAGAGGATGTTCCTTATCAAGTTTTATCTTCAATCGAACATCAATCCAAACAATCACTATCAGTTGCATCTAATGTGTGTTTCAACGTCACATCAAATCATCCAAAACAACTTTTTTTCCGAACCAAACTTCATGAATCTTGATCAAATCAAATCCAATCAATCCATCATCATCTTGGGATATCCATCATAATCCTTGTGTTTCTTAACACTATCCTTGCATTGTTGTGTATCCATGACAATTTTATCATCATCAATCCTACATCATCTTGGGATATCCATCCTAAATCCTCATGTTGCTTAACACTTTCCTTGCATTGTTGTGTATCCTCAACAATGTTATCATCATCAATCCATTAATCTTATCAATCAACCTTAGCTTGGTTTTCAACAAAATCCCAAAAAAAAACACTGATATCATCACACACATCCATATCCAAAACATCAAAATCGTGCGAAAAAAATCCAAAAAAAAATCAAAAACTTGGTCATCCAAACTATGCCATCTCTGAGCTTAAATGTAGGTAATGCTAATCTTTGATCAGCCCCTAAGACACAAAATCAAAAATCATTCATAAAATCTCAAAAAACCCCAAAACATTTCAAAAAATCAAAAATCAAAACATTTGTAAAATCTTGAAAATACCAAAAACAGCCTCAAAACATTTTCAAAATACCAAAAACATTGAAATAATCCAGAAAATACAAAACCATCCATCCCATCTTGCTTTCACCCGCAATAATCAATCATCCATAATAAATCAATCATCACACTCACCCTTTGGCAAAACAAATAGAAACAAGTACAACAATCAGCAAAAGCAAGCTTCAAACGCAAAATCAAAATTGAAACAACAAAACTTTTAAATGCAAAATCATACTCTTGATCATTCACAAACATGTCAATCAATTTTATATCAACAACTTATCAACCCATCATCATCCTATACAATGCATGTCCTAGGATATATCATTCTGAAAATAGGCATCATTTTGGATATCACCTCGGATTCTTATCCTATCAAAACACATCCCTTTGGCTAGAGGTATGAAGAACATTGACTTGTTTGTTTACTTGATCTTTTCTTTTGATTTATCTTGTTGCACTCATTCCAATGACCTCTCGATGATGTCTAATCAAAATGATTTAGAGAGAAAGGAATGGGGCAATGATCACTATCTTTTTTTTGTTGTGCTTGTTGGACGTTCTTATAATATAACCTTGGTGAATACTTACTTTGTTAGGTGTGTACTGAATTTTTTTTGGGTAGCTTGTTGACTATTGCATTGATGAGCTATACCTTTTTGTGTTTTGGTCTGAGATGTTTGAAACTTCTGAAGTGCATCCTAGCAAAGTTTACATATGTCAGGTGTGAGCAAGAATACTCCTATATGTTTGTCAAGTCAAAGTCCATCACACTAGGTGCAACGCCATCCTGGTTCTTTATACCTTGATGCATCATGCCTATGTGTGTTATCAAACATAAGGTAATTGGCCCTTTGAAAATCCCAACTCTTGGCAAGTGATCATCATCATCTCCAATAAAGTCTCATTAGATCATAGACTTGTTGGATCCTCTCTTCCATCCATCTTATTCTTCTATCTTTACTAAAATTTCTATCCAAATTTGTGTGATATCTCAAAATATACATGAGGCTACCCATGGTCGATGACTGTCTATACATCATCAAAATTTTCTACGTCAAATATTTGATCTTTCTAAAGAATTATCTTTCATCCTTTAATCAGCAGAACCACTCCTCTCACATTTTATCGCGATCTCGATCAGAAATTAGATTTCCACACGATCTCTCGAGGGGGTAGTATACCAGCTTAATTCTTTTCATGAGGGCAACAATGGGGCATCCGAAAACTCGGAGAATTTTTTAACTTTGATCTCAACAAGATTATTCTTTGAACCAACGTAGCAAGTACATTGCTTCAAAGAGGGGCAAAATGTAGACATGCAAAATCTATAGATTGATATCGCACACTCGATCCTTATCTACTAACATCGCTTCATCTTGAATTATCCCTCTGTCTAACCATTTAATCGAATAGCCTTATTTGATTAAATTCATCATAATTCCCCTTTTAATTAAATAAATCCCTCAATTTAATTAAATCGTTGTCTCTTTCTAATTAGCTAGGTCATTTCATCTTCCTATCTTTATTTAATTAAATAATCTATAATTCATTTTATTAAATCTCTATAGTTCCTCTATTAAATTAAATAAATCAAACATCTATCTAATTTAATCAAACATCACCCCCTTTGGTTAAATAAATAAAAATATTTATTTAACTAGGTCTTAATCATTTTCATCTCTATTTAATTTATTTCAACCCACAAGTCTAAATCAATTAGTCAAATCACCTAATCTCCTCTTAAATTGATCAAAACCTAATTAGTTTAATCTAATTGCATGTCACATCCTCTAGCTTTTCCCACTTGCACAATAAATCAATTTATTTGATTTATTAGATCTTCTATTTCATCCAAAAAGGCATCAATGGATGGAATATTCCCCAATTTTGAAAAATCCCTCCAAAAGGGTTTGTACATCCAACAAATCATTTAAAATCTCTTACATGTCCTTTTCTTGAGCCATGTGGCATTAACTTCGTCTTTCACCTCATCCTTCAAGACATATTTTGAATTTGAATCTTCCCCCTCTTTGCACATTCTCCAAAATGTGCTCATTCCTCAACCATTCACACGATGACATGTGGCTTCTTCTCATTGGTTGAAGATTAGTCCCACATTCATCCCTTTTTTCCTTTTCTCTCTTCACATTCTTCTATAAATAGAGAGCTCATCCTTCATTTCTATCATCCACAATTTGAGCAAAGTTATTGTACTTAAATTTCATCTTAGAGCTTTAGCATTTGCATCAAATCCATCAATTGTAGCTAGGTTATTGTAGGTTTTCTCCATGGAAGGCATTTGAAGCAATCACCAAGTGGATCACAATCATCAAATCTTCATCAAGCTTGCTTAAAAGTTGGGAAAGGGCCAATTTCCACATCAAATTGGCACCAACTCCCCCATAGGATCAAGAGTTTGTATCATTTGAATAGGATTAATCTCTTTTATTGCTTTTCATTGCATTTCTTGCTTTCATTTCCTATTTTGAATCATGTTATTGGATTTTATGTGGAATCTCTATTCTAACTTGCATTTGATCTTATTAATGTGTTCATTTGTTGTGTTCTTTCAGGTATAGTATATTGGTTCATAGTATGAAAACAAGAGGTACATCATCAATGTCCCAACTAAATAAAAAGGTGTATACATGTCCAAGTTACATCAGAGAATCATAAACTAGAGCTATGTCGTGCTCCCCCCAGACGGTGTTGGCATCATAGGACCAGTACCTCCCCCTGCACCTGACAGACCTGAACTAGGATCTCTCTGATCTCCGGGCAGTGGCTGCATGACACCCACGCTAATGGTATGAGACTTGGATCTTTCAGACCGAGACTATGCAAAGCTCTCTCGCTGCTTTGGAGGAACTACATCATAATATCGACCTTTGTAGAGCTCAACCTCCTACACAATATGGCAGACCTCTCTAAACTAACCTAAGGTATCTGCAACTACCACAACCTACTCTAGTCTCTTGATGATACCCTCATACTACTCCACCTGTCATCTTAGGGCATCCCTCTCAGTAGTCAATATTGTAATTTGCCCCTACATTTGTCCTTGTGTCTATCCCTGGGTAGGTACATGTATGATCTGGGCCTATACCTGCTACCTAGTTGCATCTCTCTCTGTCGTCAATGTATGTATTTGCCCCTGTGCCTGCATGAGTAGAGCCTGCACCTACTCTAACTAACCCTGCAGTGTCTGAACCTATACCTGTAGAGCAGCTATCTATGTCAGTTGTTGTTGTGATGGCAACCTAATCTCCACGCACTATTGTGTTGGGGCCACTAACGATCGCCTCTTATGAGGCACTCTCATCTCTCCAACATCTGGCCCTGGTCCTCTTCCACCCTCATCATCTCCCCCATCACTCTCATCATCACTATCATTGTTGTTATCCCCCTCCTCACTGCTCTCCTCCTCACTGCTCTCGTCCTCCTCACTGCCCTACTCATCCACTCTATGTTGCCTTTGCCCCTGACCTCCCGCCTCCTCCTCCTCTAACAATGGTGTTGGTTCATCCAGAATCATGATCTAGGGGAATGGATGTGTAAACATATACAGGGCATACTCCTCAAATATCAGCACATCAATGATCTTTGGATGCACCTCCCAAATGACGGCCTATAACCCCTAAAAGTGCTACACCATTGCATCATAAGACAACACTGGCCCCCATTCTATAGCATCCTACTATCGTCATGCATAATGGGCCACTCCCTAGGGCATCCCCTGAATCTTTCCATATTGTCTTAGTACTCTCAACCTCTCAACAGCATAAATCTCTCAATGATAAAACGGGTCTAGCCAATTAGATAAATTGACTGATACAAAAATGGCATCTTTGTGTCATCCTCTGGCCACTACTCGCAATCAACATATGGTTGTCATACCATTGAATCTAAATCATCCATTGTCCTCCTCCAATACTCCAACTTACCCAACCTAGACTGAGTAAGTCAACCAGCATAAATATGAACATATGGCCTCATGGTCAGGCACTGCCTCTCTCCAATTGGTTCAATGCGCCGAAACAGGGCCCCGATGTGCCAAAGTACCCTATGCACTAGTTCATTTCATCAATGCACTAATCTAATTGCCATAAGCGCTAATTTATCCTATGTGCCACAGCAATTCATGAATGTGCTTATTCAAGTCACCAATGCGCTAAATCTAACCTATGCACCATTCCATTAATCCTATTTGCTAATCTATTCTATGCACTAGAACATGCGGCGACCCTGTGCACTAAAACAACTCAAAATCTGAATTCAAAGAAAAACAAGCAGGAAATTAATTACACAAAATACAAGGTGGTTTTCAGGGTACTTACCAGAGGTTCGTACGCTGCTGGGCAGTTTTGGTGCCTGACTAGCTCAAACCGGTGTGGGTGGTAGGGGATCACCATTCTGCTCCAAGTTTGCACAAATCACTCTCTCTCAAGTTTTCAAATTGAAAAATGCATAACTAAACTTCTAATCACTCTTTTTAGCCTTTTAAAGGTTAATTAAGTGGCATTTTATGGGGATGTTTTATTTTTACTTTTCAAAGGGGCCTTAATTAATCAGATCATCGCCTGCTGGCTTATATATCATTTTTTCAGGAGATAAATCATTTTTAACGTATAAAATTTTGAGATCATCATCAAATCATCGAAAAGTCATCAAAAAAAATTTAAAATTCTAAAAATTCAAAAATTCATCGATTTATCTCCCAAGGGGGCATATATCTGTCATCACCTAAAAATCAGTGTCTAGGGCATCAAAAAAAAAATTCTCAACATCGGTATCAAATTTTTCTTTGAAGTAACATGTAAATACATTACTTCAAAGAGGGGAAAAATGTATACACCTAAAATCGGTCTAGACATTTAATTAATTAAATACTAGTTATTTAATTAATATTCCATCTACGTATAAATAAATTCTCAATTTATTTATATAGTTCATATCCTTTAATTTTCCAAATCTAAAATCATATTCTTCTAATTTCATTAAATAAACGAATTTCTAAAGTTTGTTTTATTTAATTAATTTTCACTAACCTCAAATTAGGAATTCAAGCACATGCCACCTCACCAAGGTCACATGAAATTAAATAATTCTAATTTTTAATTAGAATTATCTTCAAACACATGGCTTATTTCTCACACAATTGATTCTCCCACACATTTGGCATTCAAACACATGGTCTTTTTCTCCCACACTTGATTCTCCCATCCATTTGGCATGTTTTCCTTGGTCAAGGGGACATTCTCCAAGATTCTCTCCATCTCCACCGTCCATCCCTCTTGTTTGAATCTAGACTGTCGATCATTGCCACCTCACAAGATGCTTGGAAAATCCTATAAATACAACCCTTTTCCATTGTATTTTTCATCCCACATTTGAGTAGAGTTATCATGTAGGAATAGCTTTGAGCATTGGAGCATTTGGAATCTTATAGTTAGAATCATGTTTTGCTTTGTAGTTGCATATAGAATCATGTTTAGCTTCATATTTAGCATTGTAGAATCACATGTTGCTTTATAGTTGCATTTTGTATCACACTTTCCTTTATAGTTGCATTTTAGATTAGTATATTCATAGTTAGCATTTGAGCATATGCAGAATCATCCTAGCTTCATATTATAGCATTTACATTGTATAATCTAACACCATTATCCATTCATCATAATATCTATTATCATTTTCATCATATAGTTTCATGTAGGAATTTAATTGGCTTGCATGTTGAATACTATCTCATTCTCAAGTTGCCATTTTAACAACCATAGTGCACATAGAAATATGAGGGCCAAATGGTTTAATAAATCCTTGATAATAGAGGACAATGAGATATTCTTAAAAGATTTTTTTAACTACAAAATAGAGTAGTTTATTTGATTCAAATCTTTGAAATAATCTGTTTCATTAAGGTTTGTGTTTATTTACTAACAATTCCCACATTTCACACACACACAAACTATAAAAAAATTCTTAGAATAACCAATCTATATTATTCTAAATGACCTAATTGATGATGAGATGGTAATGCAAACTATAAAAGATGCTTACAATAACCAATCTATATTATTGTAATCTATCGCATACCTCTCTGAAAGGATCGGAGCTGGCTATTGTTGCAGCAGGCCCATGATTAATCATGCCAAAAATATTGCAAAATTTGTCAAATGAGAAATCTATATTGTCACAATAGAAAAGATTCTTAGACTAACAAATCTATATTATTCTAAAAAAACCAAATGATGATGAATTGGTAATGCAAACTATAAAAGATGCTTAGAATAACCAATATATATTATTCTAAATGACCTAATTGATGATGAGATGGTAATGCAAACTATAAAAGATGCTTACAATAACCAATCTATATTATTATAATTTGTCACATGCCTCTTCGAAAGGATCAGAGTTGGCTATTGTTGCAGCAGGTCCATGATCAATCATGCCAAAAATATTGCAAAAGTTGTCAAATGAGAAATCTATATTGTCACAATAGAAAAGATGCTTAGACTAACAAATCTATATTATTCTAAACAACCCAAATGATGATGAATTGGTAATGCAAATTATAAAAGATTCTTAGAATAATCAATCTATATTATTCTCAATGACCTAATTGATGATGATATGGTAATGCAAACTATAAAAGAGGCTTACAATAACCAATCTATATTATTGTAATATGTTGCATACCTCTTCGAAAGGATTAGAGCTAGCTATTGTTGCAGTAGGTCCATGATCAATCGTGTTAGGAATATTACAAAAGTATACAAAATATCACTATTAAAGACACCTGCATTGAAAGAGTATACAAAATATCAGTATTAAATAAAGAACACTAATGAACTTAAGCATAATGAACCTAAGCATTGTACCTTCCATTCTTGAATATGCTATTCAAGTGTGCCTAAAGGGTCATCTCTTTGCTTAAGAGTATCTAATATTGCTTCATGATCAGCATTACTAAGTGTCCATAGTTGTTGTCTTTGGTTTGGAATGATGCTTCAACAACCTAACATTTGTTGCTATAACAAGGTGCAAATACATGAGGATGGTTTTGTGTTTCTCATAGTCTTCAAATGCAGGTATGCCATTCTTTCTAATCATGTATATTCGCAACCAAGTTCCTGCAACCACAACTAAGCCTATAGGATACATGAACCCATCATCATCTTCCATCGGTTGTGTTAGCTTATGCCTTACTCGCATGCATCGAGCCAACCAATAGTTTGATCTCTCTTCATTCCCCTACAGTGCAACAACTGCAAAAAAATGTCTTGGTTGTAGTACATCTGAAAGATGGTCATAATCAATTGAACTT
This sequence comes from Sequoia sempervirens, assembly GCA_007258455.2. NCBI lineage: Eukaryota > Viridiplantae > Streptophyta > Pinopsida > Cupressales > Cupressaceae > Sequoia > Sequoia sempervirens. Next base: position 47,912 of record VDFB02137633.1, read on the forward strand.
TCCATTGTGTCATTTGTCATGGATATTGTTTGAGATAAAGGAGTTAGATACTGTGTAACCCATGTATCCACCCATTCACTTGACTCACATTGATCCCACTCGCAATGAATACAAATCTGACAAAAACAAGCCAACTCTCATGTCCAAATGGTCCATGTGCTTGCATTTAAGCTTTGAAATGAATGCATCTTAGAAGAATCTTTAATTGTGTGACAATCCAATCTGCCTCCCACTATACCCTCCTTAACCAACCAAAAGAATCTGTGCACTATTGATTCAAGTGTCCCTCCCTATGACAATGCTAAACTAAACCAATCAACAATAGAACGTGCTTCACTGAATTTTTCTCCTAAGATCTTCAGTTGCTCCTTAACTAGAGCTCTCTTTACACATGCACCTACTCCATCATGCTCCACTTTCCCATTCCCAGCTTCAAAAAAATTCCAAATATGAGGTACACCCCTCTCTACATGCATTCTACTCAACCAATAAAACATACAAGCATTCTTAAATTGACCTGTGCAGTTATCTAAGCAAATGAGATGTCAAACCAGTGCTATATCATGCTCTTGCAAGAACTCAAAAAAAATCTCGAAACAATGTTGGACATACTCAGACGAGTGAGATCTATCATCACTCATATAAAAATGATACTCTCTAATTATCTTTCAATCCTCCTCTGTACTATCATGTGCATGTCTAAATGTTATGTGGACAAAAATAGCAATCTAAATGGAATTGTAATACTAATATTGTACCTCATTTTGTGGTTGCAATGTGTAGTTTTCTGCAAAATCAGCCATTGATATAATAATGCCAATCGAAAAAGATTCCTTGCACATCTTGAATTGTTGATCCAACCATTGAGACCTATGGCTATGCCTTGCGTACTTGTAGAAAATATTGTCCTTAAAATTTGAAATAAAATCAGCAAAATTGCATTCTTTTTTAAGCAACTTGCATCTAGAACCTTCACCTCCACTCTGCAAAGTATATTTGACTATCTCATATCTCTTTTTCTCAACAAGATTCTTTCCAAATTCATGTTCATAACCCTCATGAAAACATCAAACAAAATTGACAAGCCACCACATTGTGAGCACTTTGCATTTAAACAATTATTTCTATAGAAAAGGAAGCCATCATCTCTAGAACATAAAAATAGATCTAGCAAGTCCCTTGATGATTTCAGAAGATGCATTGCACCACACTCCTGCAACATTTCATTAGTATGCAAAGTAGAATGGACATAGCATAATATTTCATGGTACATTGAAAACTCCACATGGTATTTGCAACAACAAGTATTACGAATTTTAAGAGGCACACAATAAAATGGCTTCAAACCTTCAAAAGTCCTTTGTGAGATTTTCGTATTTGGATGTGTTTCAATAAATTTTTTGAACAACATTGTTTGGCTTGATTCCAAAAAATGTTTAGGATGTGGTTTACAGTCTTGATTACCAATTCTTAACTTTAAAACATCCTTTGCATTGGGTGATACTCTAGATTTATCATGCCAAAATTGTTGAATTACCTGCTTCACATTATCAGTTAGCTTCTTATCAACACATGGAAGCCTCCCGGAAAAATCCCATGTATCATTTTGAAGAGGATCATCTATTCTTTCTCTTCTTGCAAGTGCTTTATCCAAAGTTTTACGATTTATGTCAAAATCAATACAAGTTTGTCTCATAAAGTGATCCTTTTTCAATTGATGGCTTACTAGAGTGGTTGTAATGACTCTCTGAGCAGCTCTCTTAACTTTTTCCTTGTTATTTTTTCCAATAGACATGAGAGCATTAAAAATATTTTTGACAATAATAGAATTTTTTTCAATCTTCTTGTTCACATGAATCTTCCATTTGGCTAGCAAAGGTCTCATCTTTTGCATCTTTAGCAATTGTACAAAAAGTTGGGATTGCTCAATCAATGTCTTATCACTAAAATATTGGTTGAAAATTCTTGTAGCCCACAACCGAACGGTTCGTGTTGACCTCTTGCCTTCAAAATTGTTTATAATGTTCTCATAAATTTCAAGTAACCATTTAGGGGTTCTTGAAGGTCTTGAATTTGGAATATGTCTTTCTTCCACACAAGGTTCTTCATTACTCATGTAATCTAGTAAAACATAATTTACACTTGGTTCAATATTATTTTCATCATCTTCAATTCCAACATTTTCACCTTGAACATTTTCAATATCAATTTCAATAATTTCATTCCCAATTTCAATATCATGTTCAACATCTTCAATTCCAACATTTTCAATATCAATTTGAACATTTTCATTCCCAATTTCAATATCATGTTCAACATTTTCACCTTGAACATATTCAATTTCCTCTTCACTTGAAAGACCATAGGGCTCAGGTTCACCAATATTTAACATACCTTGTCTTCTCTTCCTATGATCTTCTCTATCTCTTTGTCTATATTCTTTAATTTGTTCTTTTGTAAGATTTCTCTTACGTTTTTGCTTCTAACGACTACTACTCCCCATTATACCTCATAAAAGATGCTAAAAAAATGATTGCTTGTGACAAATTTGAGTAGAAGATGCTCCAAAAAGTTGATCTTTGTCTCTTCTTGTCTGAAATCGTGCGTTTGCCACCTGCAAAGCCTACAAACAGATGCCCAAAACGGCCCACATGGGGTTTTTCTATGGCCCACAAATCCAATATCTGATTTGAAAAACATTTTAAAATGTATTGTAATGGTAGGATTTTAGTGTTACAAATCAGATATTTGATTCAAATTGGATATCTAATTCAAATCGGATATCTAATTTGAATCAGATATCTGATTTGTGCACACATAGACCTAAGATAAATTGGGAGGTGGAGGGTGGGAAAGAGAGAGACAGAGGGAGAGAGAGGGAAAGGGAGAGACAGAGAGAGAGGGAGAGGGAGGGAAAGGGAGACATAGACAGAGACAAACAAATAGACAGATAAACAGACAAATAGACAGATAGACAAAGAGGGAAAGGGAGAGAGACAGAGAGGGGGGGAGAGAGAGAGGGACAGAGAAGGGGAGAGAGAGAATTAGGAGGGGTAAGGGAGAGAGAGAGAGAGAGGGAAAGGGAGATATTTGAGGGTAGAGAGGGGAAGAGGGGGAGAGAGATAGAGAGAGGATTGATAGTTTAAGGTTAATGGTAGAGGGAGAGATATAGAGGGAGACTTGAGAGATATAGAGAGAATGAGTGATAGAGAGAGAGATAGGGAGACTTGAGAGAGAGATAAAGGGGGACTTGAGAGATAGAGAGAGGGAGTGGGAGAGAGATCAATTAAGGGACGGTTAATGGTAGAGGGTAGAGGGTTTAAGAGTTAAGGGTTTAGGGTTAAGGGTTAAGGATTTAGGGTTTAGGGTTAATGGTAGAGGGTAGAGGGTTTAAGGGTTTATGGTTTAAGGGCTAATGGTTTAGGGTTTAGGGTTTAGGGTTAAGGGTAGAGGGAGATATATAGAGGGATTGAGTGAGAGAGAGAGACCTAAGAGATGGATAGAGAGTAGGAGGGAGAGACTTGAGAGAGAGAGGGTAGAGGGTAGAGGGCCTAAGGGTCAAGGCACTGTGGGAGAGAGATAGAGGAGAGATAAGGGCTTAGGGCTTCAGGGCCTAGGGCATAGGAGACATAGAGGAGCAAGCGCAGAGAGACATGGTCCCCGAGAGAGGAGAGACCTGAGAGAGAGAGAGCAGAGGATGGTCTAATGGGTTGGGCGGCAGAGGGAGAGAAACAGAGGGAGAGATATGGCTTAGGCCTAGGTTGGGCTTTACAAAGGAGAGAGATGGAGGTCGAAATGGAAAGAGAGTGGGAGGCCAGGAGGGAGAGAGATAAAGGGTATAGGGTTAAGGGTAGTGGAGAGACAGGGCGGAGGAGAGAGAGATAGAGATACTTAAGAGAGAGAGGAGGAGAGAGATAGAGGTTACAGAGCTGATGGTAGAGTGGCAGAGGGCTATATGGGCTTAGGCTTGTGGCTTAGGCCTAGGGAGAGATATAGAGGAGGAGCAGAGACCTGAGAGAGGGAGAGGGGGTAGGAGGGAGAGACTTGAGAGAGAGAGATGGAGTGGAAGAGAGATAGAGGATATATAGGGTTAATGGTAGAGGGTAAAGGGTTTAAGGGTTTAAGGTTTAAGATTTAACCTGGTTAATGGTTTAGGGTTTAGGGTTAAAGGTAGAGGGAGAGATATAGAGGGAGTGAGAGAGAGTGAGAGTAGAGGGTTGAGGGTTGAGGGTTGAGGGTAGAGGGTTTAAGGGTTTAGGGTAGAGGGTAGAGGGGAAAGAGATAGAGGGAGTGACTTTGGGAGAGAGAGAGAGAGACCTGAGAGAGGGAGAGGGGGTAGGAGGGAGATACTTGAGAGAGATAGAGGGAGTGGGAGAGAGATATTGGGTATATAGGGTTAATGGTAGAGGGTAGAGGTTTAAGGGTTTAGGGTTTAAGGGTTAAGGGTTTAGGGTTTAGGGTTAAGGGTAGAGGGAGAGATATAGAGGGAGTGAGTGAGAGAGAGACCTGAGAGAGGGAGAGGGAGTTAATAGAGAGAGACTTGAGAGAGAGAGAGAGAGAGAGAGAGAGAGTAAAGGGTAGAGGGTTTAAGGGTTAAGGATTTATGGTTTAGGGTTAAGGGTAGAGGGGAGAGAGATAGAGGGAGTCAGTGAAAGAGAGGAAGGGAGGGAGTGGGAGAGAGATATAGGGTAGAGGGGAGAGAGATAGGAGTGGAGTGATTGAGTGAGAGACTTGGGAGAGAGATAACATGTAAATATTTTATATATTAGTAATATTAATTAGTTATATAATATTTTATATATTAGTAATATATAAATATATATATATATTTATATATTTATATATTTATATATTTATATATTTATATATTTATATATTTATACATTAACTAAAATATAGAAATAATATTTAAATATTATACATAATAATATAATATATTATATATTAAATACATAATTTTGTAAGATATTATCATAAATTGTATATTATATATTAAATTCTAAACTATATTGTATATTGCAATTTTCAAATCATATATTATAAACTTTATAACATTTTTTGAACTCATATATAAAACAAATCGGATATCTAATTCAAATCGGATATCCAATATCTCTAACACAAACTTTAATGCCTAGGGATTAGCCTCGGGCTTGCTTTGGAATTTGGTTCAGACATGTCAATCCTAAGAAGTCAACACAAAAAATGTGTTTAACATCTTACCTTGCTTTTCTAGACTTCGCCCATGTGGCTGACAATTTTTTTTTACCCAAAATTGATGAAAGGAAAAGGGTTTGTAAAGGATATTCTCAAATTTCCACCAATATAAATTATGCAATACTTTGAATTTAATAAATAATTATTATTCATTTTCTATTAGAATTACGACTAAAGCCATGATTGATAGGGTGATTGAAAAACATCTGTAGCTTTCAAATGGTATCACATTTTTTGAATCCAAAACATGCGTCATATTTTATGCTTCGCATAGTATAGGATTAAAAAAAATTGAATTTCATGAAGTTTTGACTAAGTTAAGGTGGTTAGACATACGAGTTTTTATACTTTTTAAAAGTTGTAATAAAAAATTTATAATTAATTATTTACTTCAAAAAAATTTAAAAAAAATGCATCACATCTGGACATGAGTCATCTACTTATATCTAAAATATTATAAAAATATATATCATTTTATTGTGGTTAGGGTGATCAAACAGACACCTACTTATTTTTTCCTTGAAATTTAAGTACTAATGCATTGAAATTTCAAAATTTCACCAAATAGATTTATTTTTAAATAAACCTAGTAGTTTAGAAACTACATTCAATTTTCCACAGATTCTATTCTTACATATTTTTGAAATAATATAGATAAGTTATTCAAATTTTTACGTCAAGTTGCCTAACTCTAATTTTTCTGAATTTTCATTGCCACTTAAGGGCCTATTTTTTCCATGATGATCCTACACATATCCATGGCTTGAATTGCTTGGAGACCTACAAAGAATTAACCTTCATAAATAATATGAAAAACATAAACATGAGCAAACTCACATACATTTTGACATGATGTTGGATCTTGAATTGCTGTAATGAATCTCTGAAATTATGCTCTTGACTTGTTGAATAATGCTCTTAATCATAAATTCTCCAATAATTTTTCTAGATGATTTCAATTGATGCAATAACTAGGTATATTTATACACTTATTCTTGTAGTAACGGAAAAAGTATCACTTTTCCTTACTTTATTTGGGAATAATTGTCATTGAATTAACCTAATTTTGCCTAGGTCTAATGTTGTAATGTGTTGTAACACATTCACATTGATCTTGGGCCCCTTTTTAATAAAATATACTTAATTTTTGCCTTATTTAGGTGTTGTAAAGTGTTGTAACACACTTTCACACTTATCTAAGGTCCTCTTAATTAATTATGGTTAATTAGAGTTAATTACCCCTTTAATTCAAATTTAAGCCTTATTTATGACACTTTCTGAGGATCCATCCTGACACCCATAATTCAAATTGTAAAACATTTAATTTGGAAAAATCAAGGTCCTAGAAACTGGTGCTAGGACCCATTCGCCCTAGGTGGCAAATGGGTCCTCCCTCTATAGGACCCCCCTTTTGCATATTTCACATGGGTTTTTGATGTTCTTTCATCCCCCAAAGGCATGGTCCTAGAAACTTGTGCCAGGACTTTGTAGGATTTTAATAACATTCATTTCCAAATCTGGTGTCAACTTGAATTATTTGAATTTAGGGATTAATCTCTTGATTTAGTATAAATAAGGGTGAATTCACGTAGTTTCATCCTAGATCTTCATGAGCACTCAAGAGTACATTCACAAGAGCATTATAGAGTTTACAAGAGTATTTTCAAAGGAATTTCAAGGCAGATTATCAAGGTCTTATTGTAGCAATTTGAGATCATATCACCATGACAAAGGCATAATGCATTTATACATGTTGAGCTAAGATAGTGGATGTAACATTGAAGATCTACTTGCAAACATTTTTATACATCCTATTTGAGATCAAGATCTGCATTATTCATGGCCACTACATGTTATATTATAGATTTACTCCAAGACAACTTCCAAGATTTACAAGTTGAAGATCAAGTGGAAAAAAAGTGTGAAGAAAAATTTTCAAAAGTTATCAAATTGCAAGATTGACCTTTATAGTGCAAGAACAAAGAATCGAAGCTACAAAATTTGTTACAAGTTTTCGAGAGCTAACAAATGAGGATCTAAGAGTGCAGACATCAAGGAAAATAACCCAGATCTCAATTTCAGAAACCCTAATAGGGACCCATTCGAGGGACCCTAAAGGCGAATGAGTCCTTTGTGCCCTAAAAATAGGCTTCTTATAGCAAGGTACACATCATTTTAAGCTCTAAAAACTCCCATCATAGTTGCTATAACAGTTAGGGTTAGTTTTTTTTTATTATTGACATCTTATCACACACATAATTGAATGTTTCATAGTGAAAATTAGTTGTTTTTCATCTTGATCCTTTTACCTTGGTGGTAAACCCTATTTTTCTATGTTTCATTTTGGTGAACCTAATCCCTTTGAACATCTTAATTTCTAATTTGGAGTGCATTAAAACCCTAGATCCTAGTTTTCATTATATTTTCATTGCATTTAGGGTTTCTTCATTGTGCATTAGTGAACATTGCATATAGGGGTTTAAATTTGCATTCTTACATTATTTAAATCTAAAAAATTCAAAAATTTGCATGCATATTACATTGATTTTGCATAGTGTTTGCATATTAGTGTACTTTTCATCATTCATATTCAAAAATTGATTCAAATTTTCATTTCAAAAAGTTCCATATATGTCATCATTTATCCTTCACTTCACTTGCAAATTCTGTCACAAGAGTTACAGCTTGAAATTGGACACAAAAAACACATAAAATAACTTAAAAATTATAATTTTCACCTCTTTAAAACCCTAATTTGGGACCCATTTGTTAGGGTTAGAGATGGAAGATCTAACAATGAAATGTAGATTTAATAAACAAAACAGAGAAACTAATACACATAGAGAATAAATCATAACATAGAAATTTAACGTGGTTCACCCAATCCGGGCTACATCCACCAAACCGCAGCCATCCAATACTTTTATTGTCCAGTGAAAAACTTATTACAATCTTGCGAATAATCATGTTTTTTATCATACTAAAATACCCATCTGAACCCCTTTTTAACAAGCTTAGAAGCTTCCAAATTTTTGGGTTCTACAAAATTGGATTTTTCTTTTTCCATTGATTTTTTCCCTTTTT
>VDFB02137633.1:56312-72134 GCA_007258455.2 Sequoia sempervirens
CCCCTTCATACCGTGTATGATTAACTATTAAAATATATTAAAACTATTAAGCTTTTGTTATATTTAAATTTTTAAGTTTTTAACTTTAAGATTTTAATAATTATTAATAATTTGAATTATTAAAGATAACTTTCCAATTTTAATTTTAGAAATAAATTTATTAATAATAAATTATTTATAATTAATATTTAGTTTCAATTATTTTTTAAAAAAAATAGACAATAATGAAACCAATTTTAATTTTAGAAATAAATATATTAATAATAAATTATTTATAATTAATATTTAGAATTATTTTTTAATAAAATTAGATAATAATAAAACAATATCAATTTTAAATAACAATTCTAGTTAAAATTATTAAATAATAATCAATAATAAATTATTGGCTATTAATTATTTAAAATTAAAATTGATGAATAAATTACAAACAATTTATAATTTGACTTTCTAAATTTTGACACGATTTATGGTTTTATTAGAAAAGAATGTTGGATTTTGACAAACTTGACATACATAAATGACAATTTGATAATGATATTAATGTATCACAATTGAATGTACATGAAATATCTAAGACTTCAACATAACCATTTTGTACATATCCTATGAATTTTGTATTTCATGAAATCGTATCATGTTGAGGCGTTTTATCTAGCAATTCCTATGCCATGCATTCATCCACATTTTCATACATGTCTATAAATACATGCATTATAATTACAATATTTGACCCAAAAAAATGTTTTATAAATTATTTCTTAATGGATCTCCATATCCAACTTTAAAGCTTCCATTTTAGTAAACATGAGGACATTGGTAAATGTCATTGAGTTTGGTTTTATGCCTTCTAATTTCACTTGCCTAAATATCGTAATAGTTTGTTACGTACCTAGTTTGCATTTAAATCTACAAGGTATCACATTTCATGAAATGCCATTTCAATTGAGGTATTCTATCAAATAGTTCTTGTGCCTTGTTAAGGCTCTAACATTTTGCATATATGAGTTTGCATTTCATTGAAAGATTTGGCTCCACATTAACTAATTGTTCATGATTGATTTTTTTTTTATATTTCATGTTTAATTTGTGATTATTGCAATTGCACTTCTTGGAGGCATTCTGCCAAGTAGTTCACTAGCATCGAAGCATTAATTTGGTTCACACAAATTACTACATACGACTCTTTGAACATTTTATTTGGAAAATCCTTGCAACATCAAGTTAGTGAGTGTTAGAGACTAGTATTGAAGAATATATACTAGATATTATGCCCATTAACATTCATTCACATTGTCAACAATACCTCGAGCCCAAGTATTCTCCTCTATCTTCCCTTACCTTTCATAGTTTCCAATGTCTACACATTCAACCCATTGACTAACCCGGTTGATGAAGCTAGACAAAAGTGGTGAAGCAATTGTTGTATTTGGCATAATGTATTTAGAATTAAGAGTGGTAGCAATAACCTACTTAGAGTTGAATCAAACACTATATTTAGAATTTTTAGAAGGCTTTCTATTAGAAAGACATGCCCTATTTTTTATAATTTATACATGGGTTATCTAGGGCCACCCATTTGTTATAAAATTCCTATACTACTAAAATTCCCCACTTATGAAGCACATAGTGAAGAAATATGATCTTCACTGCATGCTTCATAAGTGAGGAATTTTAGTAGTATGGAGCATGCAGTGAAGATCATATTTCATAAATGCAGAGAACGTCTTGTTGAAAGTTTCATTTGTAAAATAGACCCAAAATCATGAATTAGTAAAAATATTCATCGCCCAAGCAAGGACTCAACCATATCCTTATGTACCAACTAGATACGTTGAGCCATCTACACGTATCAATTGACTCAACATAGATTTGTATTTGTAGCTATTTTATATTTAAGTGGTGAAGAGATTTATTTGTGTAAACTGAAGAGAGGGTTAGTAGTCATAACATACTATATGGTATAACCTATAGAGAACAAAGATGAAAAGACAAGAAAAAAATATAGTTCACAATTAGTTATTTCTATCATGTATTGATTTTCACGGAGTTGTAGGTTTGTGCTTAAGCCATAAATGATTACTCAATTTAAATGCAAACCTTGTTCAATTGATCAATTATAAATCAATTGATATAAATTGTATAGTATCACCTACTTTTATTGTTGTGGGCATATCTAACATGAAACAAATATACAACTCTATGGAAATTTATATGGTGGAAATAACTTATTGTGAACTACATTTATTTTTCTTGTCTTTTAATCTTTGTTCTTTATAGGTTATACCATATAGTATGCTATGACTACTAACCCTCTCTTTAATTTGCACAAGTAAATATCTTCACCACTTAAATATAAGATAACTACAAATAAAAATATATGCCAAGTCAATAAGAGTGGATGGCTCAAAGTATCTAGGTGGTAGGTAAGGATATAAGGATATGGTTGAGTCCTTGCTTAGGCCATGAAGTTGTTTAGTAATTCATGATTTTGGGTCTATTTTAAAAATGGTTACTTTTAACAAGATGCACTCTTCATTTATGAAATATGATCTTCACTATGTGCTTCATAAGTAGGGAATTTTAGTAGCATAGGAAATTTATAACAAATGGGTGGCCCTAGATAACCCATGTATAAATTATAAATATAGGACATATCTTTCTAATAGAAAGCCTTCTACAAAATTTGAATATAGTGTTTGATTCAATTATAGGTAGGTTATTTCTACCACTCTTAATTCTACATGCATGATGCCAAATACAACAATTGCTTCACCACTTTTGTCTAGTTTCATCAACCGAGCTAGTCAATGGGTTGAATGTGTAGACATTGGGAACTATGAAAGTTAAGGGAAGATAGAGGAGAATACTTGGGAGAGATGTTACCAATGTGAATGGATGTTAATGGGTATAATATCTAGTATATATGCTTCAATACTAGTCTCTAACACTCACTAACTTGATGCTTCAAAGAGTCTCCAAATAAAATGTTCAAAGAGTTGTACGTAGTAATTTGTGTGAACCAAATTAATGCTTCAATGCTAGTGAACTGTGTGGTAGAATTCCTCCAAGAAGTGTGATTGCAATAATAAAAAATTAAACATGAAATAGAAAAAAAATCAATCACAAGCAATTAATTAATGTGGAGCCAAATCTTTCAATGAAATGCAAACTCATATATGCAAAATGTCAGAGCCTAAATAAGGCACAAGAACTATTTGATAGAATGTCAATATTGCTTTTGGATCCCATTTCATGAAATGTCAGAGCCTTAACCAAGCACGAGAACTATTTGATAGAATGCCTCAATTGAAATGACATTTCATGAAATGTGATACCTTGTAGATTAAAATGCAAACTAGGTACATAAACAACCTATTACGATATTTAGGCAAGTGAAATTAGAAGGCATAAAACAAAACTCAAATGACATTTACCAATGTCCTCATGTTTACTGAAATGGAAGCTTTAAAGTTGGATATGGAGATCCATCAAGAAATAATATAAAGCATGTATGAAAATGTGGATGAATGCAATAGCATAGGAATTGCTAGATAAAATGCTTCAACATGATGTGGTTTCATGAAATACAAAATTCATAAGATATGTACAAAATAATTATGTTGAAGTCTTAGATATTTTTATGTACATATACATTCAATTGTGATATGTCAAGTTTATCAAAATCCAACATTCTTTTCTAATAAAACCATACATCATATCAAAATTTAAAAAGTCAAATTATAAATTGTTTGTAATTTATTCATCAATTTTAATTTTAAATAATTAATAACCAATAATTAATTATTAATTATTAAATAATAATTTTAATTAGAATTATTATTTAAAATTAATATTGTTTTATTATTGTCTAATTTTTAAAAAAATTAATTGACACTAATTATTAATTATTAATAATTTATTATTAATATATTTATTTATAAAATTAAAATTGGTTTTATTATTGTCTATTTATAATAAAAAAAAAAAATTACACTAAATATTAATTATAAATAATTTATTATTAATAAATTTATATCTAAAATTAAATTGGAAAGTTATTTTTAATAATTCAAATTATTAATAATTATTAAAATCTTAAAGTTAAAAACCTAAAAAATTAAATATAAGAAAAACTTAGTAGTTTTGGTAGCTTTTAATAGTTGTTCATACACAGTATGAATGGGGCAGCGAATTTTGGAAAATGCTCAATATATTTTATAATTCCCTTCTCCGTTGAGTTTTCCCACTCGACACATGTGGGATTAAAAAATCAACTTATTTCAACAGCAGATAGAGATAAACAATATTGATGATCCACTCGCTTTTCCATGAAAAATAATGCAAAGCATGCTCATTCCATGGTTGCCGATGAAACTTTGCAGACACAGTGGCTTCCTTTCTATAAATTTTGAAGTTCTCACGGTAGCATAACAGAGACGATAGCGAAGGTCACGAACAGGAAACGGAAAAGACAAATGCTAAAAGGGAAACGGTAAAGGTCACCGGCAAAGCTCGGGATTAAAGAGGCAGTGGGCCCGGCCACCTAAGGAGTGTACCCTTAGAGTGTGCCGGTTAAGCCCGGCCGTCCACTTTCTCCTTGGATTAAGTACATGCAATAGAAATTAATCTCTATACATCCTATCAAACTAAATACCGCCAAGAAAGAAAGCTCAGTCCACTTAAAAGAGTGGAGTCCACAAGAAAGAAAGTGATTATTACAACATTCATCTTGAATAACTAGACATAAACTTGAAAATAGTTACACTTTACAAATGATATTTTATCATACCACCAAGATCATGGACACGTTTCAACCTCACACCTTTCTTTTTAGGTTATATTACCGAGATTTCTTTCTCTCACGAATAGAACTTCGTCACCTGTCATGAGATGGTGAAGTATATCTAACTAGCAATTCCATGCCAGGAGTTTTCTAATGTCTCTTAGCCAGTAATTTGTATGAATTAAACACTGTATATGCCATAGCTGCGATAGCCTGAACGATTTACAAAGCATGTTTCTGAGGGCCATTGTAACTGCAGTGCTAACATCCATTGCTTCCTTCATATTTGACAGACTAGGAAAAAAATACCGGCTACCTATTTTACTAAAATGGAAGCAAGATACAGGTAATATGGTATAATTTGGTATTATTAAGTAGGTACTTAAAGGCTTTCTCTGGTGAAGTTCTTGATGCTAACTACTTTTTCAGTATTGAAGAATATATCCCAGAATGTTTTGTGATATAGGAGAATAATTATGAATGTAAATACATATTTTGTTTTGGTGGAATCTGACACTGCACCAACAGCATTATTTCTCTGCATATTGAACTGGTAGTCTCTTGCAGATCATCATGAAGACCATAGTCATGAAATTCTTAAAGAGGAGGCGTTCATTTTGGACTTCAGGACCTTAACGACAGCCACAGGGGACTTCTGCAATGAGAACAAGCTGGGAGAGGGTGGCTTTGGGTCAGTCTACAAGGTGCCATGCTTTCCTCCTTAAGCTAGAATTTTGTATGGATTCCTTTGACATGAGTAGAACTATAGAGTTCACATGGCCGAAAGATTTTTTCTTGATATTATTTCCAGGGTTATGCAAATACATGCTGTTTTGTCCCGTGGGTTGTGTTCCAATTTTGAATTCCACAAACTTCTGAACTTCCACCAGATCTGCCTCACCAAACTGAACTGTAAAGAAAATGGACAAAGCGATATGTAAATGTTCAAGTTTCTATGCCAAAAGGATCACTTGCTGGGAAGTTTGGCCCCTTAGTGGTATGCCCCTTGAAACCATTACGCTCACCAACCTGCACCTTTCCATTATCTGAAGTGCAATTTTTCAACTTGCTGGAAGCCTATGTTGGCAGGGGAATTTGTCAGGTTTAGAGGGTGAAGCTATTAGGTTTTTACTGTTGATAGGACTGGAGTTACTGTTCCTATTCCTATAACTGTTCCTATTCCTAGAATAATGGTTAGTGGTTAAGCCCCTGGTTTGACATCTTAAAATCCTAAGTCCAGAAGCCCCTGCCCTTAAAGAACAAGGTACCGATGATGCTATTTTGATGTGCTGCTAGATTTTAGACATTGTTATACCTAACTTTGCTGAACTACAATTAGCCTTTGTATTTGATTTTAAGCATGTTCAAATGGGTGTGAGTTTGCAACTTTGTGGAGTGGACAGAAGTGTCTCTTATTCCTGAGTTTGGCCAATATTAAAACATGGGTGGCAAACAATGGCCAGCTGTGTCACTTGGGATACTTTTGAAGCTTAACGAATGAAAATCTTTCATTTTTCTTAGGAAAAAAGAAAAACTGTATATGACCTTTTCTCCCGTTGCAGGGAAAAACCTTGGATGGAAGAACACTGGCAATTAAAAGGTTGTCAATCAATTCCGGACAAGATGAAAGTTCATTCTATAATGAAATAAGCGCTCTCAGAAGAATTCAACACAGAAATCTTGTACAGTTGCTCGGATGCTGTGCTCAAGGGAAAGAAAGACTACTGGTTTATGAATATCTACCAAACAGAAGCCTTGATCATATTCTGTTCGGTAAGTCATAAACTGTTCTTCCATACAAAAGTGTAGTTTTACGGAGTGACTTCTAACCTCCTTTAGGTCAAACTAGTTCATTTATTTTGATAAGATGAGATGAACATCCTTTAGGTGAAGATGGTCTTTAGGGCCTATCAAAGCTTTTTGTTTTTTGTCTAGAAGATTGTTACAGAAAATTTAACCAAACATGGTCTGTGTAAAATAGACCCTGAGAAGCGAAAATTTCTGGATTGGCCAAAGCGCTATAGCATAATACAAGGCATAGCTCGTGGACTCATTTACCTCCATGAGGACTCCCAATTGCGAATAATTCACAGGGATTTGAAAATAAGCAATATTTTACTGGATGACAAACTGAGTCCTAAAATTGCAGACTTTGGGTTGGCTAAGATTTTCCCAGATGGTCAAACTCATGTCAGCACCAAAATTGCAGGGACTCTGTAAGTGAACAACCTATGATTTTAGTTTTATCCGAGCAAATTGTTTCCAAGTTTATTTAGTGAAAATATGTCATTGTTATTTAGTTTTTCAACGATGCTCTAAAAGAAATTAAATTTTGCTTACATAGTACTCCCCCAAGACAGGTTTTCAGGGTTGAATGGTAATTGACCATATCTTGTTTAGAGTAGGTTAGATTTTTTTTCTTTTGTGGTTGCTATTTATTTACACTCACCCTCATAGATAGAATTGCTACAGTATAAAGACAAAGAATTTGTGAGAATGGAATTCATTTCTTTGTACATGTCGACGATGATCCTTAATTGAAAGGACAAACTCTAGTCCTCAGCAAGATCCTCGTCTTCCTTTTTATTAGTTCACATGAATCCACCAGCCTGCAGTAGACCTGAAAAGGTGCAAAGAACATCAATAATTGGCAGGAATAGCATCTATACCTTCATGAGAAAAACTGGCATCTATGTGATCCATATGCTTGGAACCCAAAAACTTTAACAAGGTAGGAGAAAAGTAGATGAATTTGAACTTGAATTAGATACTTTCCGAAGGATGCTTTGAATTGTTAAACCAGGGGAAAATATTAATGGCTGTGAAACAGAACTGTAATGTTAATAATAATTACAACTTCGTTATCCCTCAGTAGTCCATGACAGTTGGCTTCAGTTTAACATAATGGAAAAAATCTTAAATCGTTCGTTTCAATGGCTTCCAAAATTGTCAGAAGAACTTGTTTGTCACACAATAAACATGAATGTTTCTAATTGTTATTTAAAATTTTAAACAAATTCTAATAATTTATTTCCTTCCACAGTGGGTATATGGCTCCTGAGTACATGATGGAAGGACACCTATCAGAGAAAGCTGATATCTTTAGCTTCGGAGTCCTCGTTCTAGAAATCATTGCAGGGAGAAAGATAATAGATTTATCACTAAGATCAAGCTCAAGGGACAACCTTTTGGAATTGGTATATATGCATTTTTCTTGTTCCATACAAACTAGAACCATGCCATCGTATATTTCTTTACCATGTGAAAATGTGTCATAAAACACTATTTGCTTATATAATACAATGTTGGAGGGCAATTCTTGTAACCATGCTGACAGACCTTGGAAACAGCAAGGTTGCAATTTAGATGAAGTAGAGGATAAAACAAAATTTGCACTTCGATTCACAAGCTATTACTCAAATCTTAAATCAATATAATAAGGAAAATCTTACAGAGTTCGTTTTCAAACTGAGCACACACGACAATCATCTTAACAAATAAATAAACTTTGATAGGCACTGAGATTAGTTTGTCCTAAATGTCATCAAAAGTCATATCTCACATTGAATAATTTTATTCTATGCAGGCATGGAGAATGCATAAGAAAAGATGTCCTGTTGAAATAATTGATCCAGTCTTGGGTGATTCATATGCCAAAGAAGAGGTCTTGAGGTGCATCCGCATTGCCCTTCTCTGTACTCAAGCTCAACATATGAGGCCTTCTATGTCCCGTATTGTTGTGATGCTTGCAAGCAGTGCAGAGACCATTCCTGATCCAACAGTACCTTCATTCATTAAGTTTAAGTCCACTAGTTGTCCAGACTCCAAAAATCGTGTAATAAGCAGATCTTTTAAACGTGCAGTTCAAATTGTAAGTTTTCGCTATTGGTACAAGAATTATCCTTATAGTAGGTTTCCATTCCATATTTGCAGTGGTCTTCCATCTACTGCAAATGTAGAGCCATGATGGAATTACCATGTTAACATTTATGTTGTGCTAAAATTGAATCTGTGATCAGAAACCAAGGACATAGTTTGTATCCATTGACCATGACAATAGTTTCATTTTGTCTGATGCAATATAACTATAGTTTTATTACAGATTGAACAATCAAAAGAGCCGAGGTGTTGTATTTATAGACTATTATATAAAATGTTGAAATTTGAATTTCAGATTTAAATCCCATAAGTTATGCTCAGAATCTTGACCTGTTCACATTTTCAAATTGTTTCCAACTGTGGTAATGGATAAAATTTAAACATGATATTATTGATCTTGTATGTTTCCTGAAGATGGGTCTCAAAGTAAACTCGAAACATCAGCATTAAAAGCATTACATAGTAGTATCTAGATATATGATATTATGTCTGACTGTGAAAATCTGAAGTCTTGGATAGTGTGCTTTGTTTTTTTAAATTTTCGGTAGTAAAAGTTATACAATTAGAACAATTAGTGTTTGAAGTAATACTGTTTATATTTAGGTTTTATAGGAAGAATGGAGATTAGAAAAGCAGCTTGTAGCATGGGTAGGGTTTAAGATTAGAGAAGATTTGAGGAGTGGACGCAAGTCTAAGTCCGATTCTGGTTCTTATAACAAAGCTGTTGACACTTGACAGTAAAAATTAAGTAGATGCTAAAGGATGTTTAAAATTTGAGGCAGGTTTAAGGCCAATACAACCAAGAAAATGAATCCAAATGCAGTAGCTGTTTCCGTATGGCAGCTACTAACCTTCTTGTCCAAGTCCCCATTGAAGATCAGATCCTAGATGACATAGTTTACAAGAAGAACCATACTTTCATCTGTCACTCCAACGGCATCATCCTCCATTTCCTCATAGTCAAGTATTGGATCTCAATTGTCTAGCGGCCATAAGTGGGATATGAGTTGATGATAGGGCCTAAAGAAACATTGAAAATGGACAATACTTTTATCAGAATGCAGGTCTTTACATGTAGTTCTCCTCTCAGACGTTAACCATGATGAAGTGAATATTTGTTGCTTAGTGTTTTAGATTTTGAATCATACTGCTCTTCTTGAATTTTTTCACTAAGAGGTCTTCAAAGCAATAGGAGACTGCATTGAATTGTATGCAATAACTTCAGAGATACTGCTTATAAGCAATACATGGTCTAATGCCTGATTCTGCAAGAAGTTGGACCTAAGTAAGCCATAATTGGAGAATCAGAAAATTTCAAAGGACTCAAATTAGGGGCATCTTCATGGTATAACATCTCTTAATGTCATGCATGTCACTAATATTGTGCCCTGGCTAGACATTACCCCTTCAGTCCCACACAAAATGGAGATAACCAAAGATCTAGTTCAACAGCACCTTATTAGAGAACAGAGTGTTCTAGAAGGTTCATTGTAAGAAGAATTCAGCTAAAGAAAAAAGTTCTTGACAGGACATATTCCTCTCCGCAAACAACTTTTGAGGAAACCAACACTATAGATTTTCGAAATAATCCTACAGTGCTGTCATTGAACAATCCTAATGTGCTTATTGGGACAATATATTCAAATCCAGTGGACTACCCTCAGATGCTTGTCCGTGTTGAACGGACCAGCCTCTGTTTGAGCTGCTACTACAGAGTGATCACCAGCCTTTCGTTAAGATGCATTCTAACATGGATGGAGTTCACGTGACAATCAGACACGTAACCAATAACGTGGTAGGGTCAGTTGATTTGAATAAACACTAACTGCTAGCAAAGGATATTTTCCTTCATTCATTATCAAAGAATCCACATTCATTAGAAATGATTATCCTAGGCAAATAAAAAGCGTCCTAGGAAATTAAAAAGCACTTAATTTGTTTTGTAACTAGCCTCGGTAAGCTTTTTATCTAGTTAGTATTGGTGTCTATCTCATAAACTTAGCATCTATATGTTACAATTGATTCTAATGAGTTATGGGAGGGTTTTACTGTTTAAGTATTATTTATTTGTTTATAGAGTGAAGAGTGGAATATAGAAAGATCGGAATAATAAAGATGTACAATTCAATATAGGAATTTAGTTTAGAAAATCCAACATGAATAAAATTTCAGCAATTAGGTTTGTGTTCTTTTCACTATCATAAAAAAAATATAAGATTAGTAGTTTGTAAAGCAATTGGCTCTCACAGGAACCAAATTTTGCTTGTTTTACATCTAATTATATGCTTTAAATGCAAATTTACCTAATAATATTGTTGCAACTTAAATCCCAACTCTAGATGATGTTACAGCTTCCTCCAAGACTTTTTAATCAAAACATTTTGCACTCTTCCAACAACTAGTCACCTTGAAAGATGAAAATATCAAACTCTTCAATATCTAGTCTAATGGGCAAGACTTTTTAATCAAAACATTTTGCACTCTTCCAACATCCAGTCACCTTGAAAGATGAAAATATCAAACTCTTCAATATCTAGTCTAATGGGTCTACATATCTTTTTGTCTCATTCAAGACAAGTTTGTGTTAGAGTAATCATGCATTAGCTAATAATTAATTAATTATTAGTCTAATTTATTCTCATGCACTTAAGTTAAACTTAGGAGTGATTTTCTATGTTAACTAGAGAGATATCATTAGATCATTCTGTCTCATTGCATGAGATGTTGACACTTGTCATGATCTAATCTTTTTCTCATTTAGGGTTGCTCCTATATGGCACTCAACCCTCATTGTATTCTCTTCTCTCAAAATTCTCTTTCTCTCTTGCATTATGTAGCTTTTTTTTGTTGAGGAATATTGCATATTATAGTTTGTAGCTTTCTTGCGTTGAAGTTGTCTTTGTTTGTTGTTTGATCCTGTGGCTTGTGTTTTTCACAATTCTAACAATTTGGATATGCACTCACCCATTCTTGATGACTAAGTAACTAGCTTGTATTGATCTAAACCCCTTTTTTCTTTTGTCATTATAGGGATGGATTTGGCCATGATTGATTGTGTAATTGAAACAAGTGATAAGTTTGTGTCACCACAAATTTATCATTGTTTTTGCATTTTAGGAAAGAGAGTAAAGTCAATTCTCTTGAAGGTCAAACTTTATACAAACTTGGTATTTTCTTCTCACTTTGTTCCAATCAAAGGTATATTTTATCTTGATCTTTTTCTTGTCTTTGAATTAATGCATATGTGTACTTCAAGTTTTGTAAGGGTCATGCAAGCCACTTACATGGTAATATTTGACACCTTACAATTGATTTATTTCAAATTATATATCCTCAATCAAAATAAATTTGGTTCCCAAAAGCTTATTTACTTAGATAGCGGATAAACACTCCCCACTTCCTCTTCAAATTAGCACTTTTTCTTTGTTGGCCCCCTTCTACCCAACTTCCCAATGCCCCTCCTCATATTGTGACCAAAATGCCAAATCTAAAGCAACATTGGACTTACATCTTCAACATCTAAAGACTAACATAGAAGTCTCAAATGTAGCGAAGCAAGTTTATTATGAATGTACCTAAGCACTTTCTTGCTCAACTATCTCACAAGGTCTATAACATTAAGTGCTTGAGATTTTTATCTCACCCTTGTAATCTATTTTGTTTCAAGTATAGCTTGCTCAAGTATAAGCATCCCCATCATTGCACACAAGTAGGGAAAACCCTCTTACTAAGGACAAAGAGGTGATAGAATTAGGATTTTTCCATTTACAAATAGGAAAGTTTTTATCTATACATGGACCTTTATTCTATCATCTATGTTTGGAGAATTCTCCCTCTTCTTGGGAACAATGTACTAAATCTAAGGCAACATTGGACCTACATCATCATCTTGTAAAGATTAACATAGAAGTCTCAAATGTAAATTTGTAAATGCATTTCGAATCCATAATTAGTATTTTCTTTCTCAACTATCTCATGAGGGATAACCTTTAAGAAACCACCCCCCTTGGAAAAACATATAAATTCAACTAGCGAATCTTTTGTAATCACTAGAAGTTTGTAGAAAATCTTGGTGAATTATACTATTATTGAAACCAATAAATATTTTAATTAACGAATTAAACTTGTTTCCAAGCCAATAAATTATTTTCATTGGTGAATTAAGCATGTTTTCAAACTAATAAAATATTATTGTTGGTGAATTAAACATGTGTTGAAACCAATAAAATATTTTTGTTGGCAGATTAAACTTGCACTTAAACCAATAAAATATTTTTATTGGTGAATTAAACATGTTTTCAAACCAATAAAATATTTTTCATTGGAAAATTAATCTTGTATTCAAACCAATAGAATATTTTTGGGGTAAATTAAACTTGTATTCAAACCAATAAAATATTTTTCATTGGAAAATTAAACTTGTATTCAAACCAATAGAATATTTTTGGGATAAATTAAACTTGTATTCAAACCAATGAAATATTTTTGTGGCGAATTAAACTTGTATGTGAATAAAAATCATAGTATGGGTAGTGAAAATATCAAATGTTAAATGATAACAAATAAGTTACTTAGTGAATTTATTTAAGTTCTAATCAAAAGTGAGCGAAATTTATTGTGAGTCGATATTGATAATGATTAAGGTACAAGTCATCTAATTCTTGTATTTTTCAATGCTTTGAAGTACTCTATCTGAAGCCAAATGTCAATCCAAATAACATTTGCAATGACACTCCCATGTGTTGATGAAGTGCAAATGCAACAATTGGCTCACCCTTCAATTTTCCTACCCTCAAGTACAGACCTTTTCCAATGTAAATTTAATTACTCTTCTAATAAAATTAAATTTCTCCTTTAGAATTCACAATCATTTTATTCCAATTTTTGGAAAAGAACCATAACTCATATGAGACTTTTAGCTCTAGGAGAATTCGTCGCGAACAATTCACCTCTAACAATTCATCGCCATGACAAATTTTATCTCATGGAAAATTCACCGCCAACAATTCACTAGCAATTCATGGCAGTGAATTTTCCACGAGATGAATTTGTCATGGCGATGAATTTGTTGGTGATGAATTGTTGGAGGTGAATTTGTTGGTGGTGGATTGTTGGCGGTGAATTTTCCCGATGCTAAGGCTTCTACATAATTTTAAATTTAAAACATGTAAATAGAGGTACAATAACAAGATGAAGATCATTGATCAGATTCTACAATATCTTTTTCATTAAATGTATTAACTATCACCTCGTGCTTCACCATAATGGCATGTGAAACCAATTTTTTTATAAATTCAGCCAGCATTACTGATGAACTTCGTCATAATCTTGATTAAAGATCTAGTTCAAAAATCGGTATGGATACACCAATTTGTCTAACCATTCCTCAACAAAATTAATCTTCTTAGGAGCAATTACTAGCCATAGACTTTAAAATATTTTTAGGATACACAACATATGGAAAATAGTCTTTATCAAGATGGTATTGGGCTTCGAATTTGTAGAATTTACAGATAGATATCAGGTGAACACCGATATTTCTTCACAATTTGTGGCTTCTTTACTAGATATTGGAGTTTTGTAAGTTGATGTGTTGTCCCTGGTGATTCATATGGTTCAAGAGGATTATTTGGGAAGCCTAGTGGATGTTTTGGTTGTTGCATGCATTGGAGTGGGAATCCCTACATTAAGGGATATTTCACATTTCTTAAATGAAGGATTCATTATAATCTGGCATCCTTTTGTGTTGAATTTCCACAATGTCTCTTTTGTAGATCATTATCAGCTAGTCATTGTGGGATATGATTTTCTTGAGTATGAAGTTTTACAATAAGATTAGGAAGAGCAAGGAGTGAATAAATTTTGTGTAACTTTGATAAATGTATGTGAATATTGCCTTCTACTACTAGCGGGATTTTGTAACTTTTATATGTACATTTTGCAAGCACCTTTATACGTACTACATTATCAAAGATGTAAATGTCAACATGTATATTTATATTATTTCTATTAATATTCAATTTATATTTTACATCTTTATTCTATGTTATTTTAATATAATAATTTAATAATCTCATATGCTATTAGAATTAAATTTGTATGCAAATAAAAACCATAGTGTAGGTGGAAAAAATAAAAAATTGTATATCATTATATTTTGGGACGAATTTTCTGTTAGGTTAGGTTATATTTACCTTGCAAACCTATGTCATTTATTTATCTCCATGTTTCTTGGAAAGTGTCCTAGGGGACATGTAAGAAATGTATTTAATTTTGGCATATTGTAATTGCATTTTCAAGAGGTAAATTAATGTTGGTGGAGGTTACACATCACTAAAGGACAAAATACTCTCTAGACTAGGCGTGCACATTGGGAATATGAAGATTCTTGAGTGGGGATCCAAGTTTGGAGGGAAATAGGTGTCCATTAGTGTGCCACCTAAAACTTGAACAGTCATCATAGCATGCTAAATGAAAAAACTTGAAGGGGCTATGGGTTAGGCGCCCATGTTGAAGACTTTTACATATTTAATTAATTTATTATCATGACTTGGTTTTCCAAGTAAGGGGTGTGGGCTTTTCCAAGTGGTTTCAACACCTCTTGTTTTAGTTTAGCACTATGGTTTTTCCTCCCACAAGTTCTATAAATTGGAGCCTTGAGATGGTAGTAGCATCTTGTGTTGTTTTTAGGTGTATGGAAGCATTCAGGTTGGAGGAGAACAACAAGGAAGTGTATTCTAGTGTATCTCTCTTTTGAAGATAAATAATTGAAATGTGGGTAAAGGGAAACCTTTGAGTTTTCACCTTAGGGTTTGACACCTTTCCCAAATGTTTCATTTAGATGAAGGGGTGAGATGGATTGGAAATGTAAAGATAGAATGGGAGTTTTATGGATTTGGACAAGGTATGTGATTGACTTACAGCCTAATAGGTGAGTCAACCAACCCTTAACTAAATCTAGAGATTTCCTAAGGATGAAATGCAATGATCTAATTTTCCTAATGATGCAAATTACTATTTAGATGTGAATACAAAAAAATTGATAAATCACAGAGAAATCGGACAGTAGAAATGAAAAAGACAAGACATTGTGCACCTGTGATTCAAATCTAGAGTTGAAAACTGAGGACATAGGTGCCCCAAGTGCCATGTCTTAG
>VDFB02137633.1:72234-120687 GCA_007258455.2 Sequoia sempervirens
ATGAATTCATTTTATGCACCAAATGAAATGTTAAGTTGCCTTGTTCAATTTTAAAACCCAAAAGACAATGATGAGATGAGGGTTCAATTTTAGCCCATTTGAGCATTCTTTTTAAACCCAAATGAAAATTAGTGAGGTACTAGAGCATAAAAGAAAAAGCATAAGAAATTGGGTTATAATTTTCCCAAAGCGTTAAACGCTTGTTACAATCATAAGATTTCAAAGATGAGAATGCTTCTTCACTTCAAACTTTAACATCCAACCTACAAAACCCAGTTATCCTAAAAACTAGAACAATGTTAGAGGCATGTTAGTAGTCTAATGAAGCAAAAAAATTAGAACACATACTTAAAAACAATTCTCAAATTTCTTACTAGACTTGGGCATCACTATTCACGATAGCATCACTCTAGTGAACTAGGGTGTCTTGGTGAACTTGGGTGTCGCTCTGTAGAGAAAAAAGTGATGATGATAGAGTCACTATTTGGTCAAGTGTCGTCATTTATAAATCTTCAATACCTCTAGAAAGTATTAGCGTCACCATTTTTTTACTTAGCATTGGTATATTAAACAGGTGTCATTGTTTCATATGACAATAGTGTTGCTATATGGCAATGCCTAGCAAAGGCATCACTAAAATTCTTTTGGGCGCCGCTGTATCCTACAAAAATCAAAATGAACAGAATTTGAGATACAAATTGATTAAATTTGATCATTTTTGCCCTCCTTCTAGTGCCAGAATGTGATCAACAGATTAGTATGGGTCGATTACGCTTGATCCATGAAGAATCAAAGCATAATGAAGCCACTAATGTCAAATCTCAACAAGATCATTCAAATGGAGATTAAACTAAACATTCATCAAACTAAGCATTCTAAACTATGAAAGTGTTTAAATTTATACTCTAATCCATCTAAAACTTAAGTGTTGATGTGAAACAATGACCCTTTCCCAATCTCGTGGATAAATGAGCTTGCCCTAGTCAATTTTATTGAAGAAAATTGATGGAACAGTTGTGAGATGTGTATATAAACATGATTTTTGTCTAAATAAGCATGATGCAAGGTAGTTTAATATGATTTATGCTAAAATGATTTAGATATACAAATGCTAAGCTAATCTAAATGAGATTTAAACTAAAAATATTCAAACCCTAGTTATCTAATTAGCTAAATGGATGCATTATGGAAGCCATTAATGGAAGCTAAGCTATTATGCAACTAATTTAAACTAAAATATCATAAATGTGTGAAAAGTATGAGTGTGAATGTGATTGATTTCAACAACATAAGTTTGTTATTTGAAATATGGATTCATTTGTCTCCAAATAGTGTTTTATTTATAGGAGGGAAAATCAGAAATGGAGGGTTGAAATCTCAAAAAAGATAATCAACAGTCAAGGATGGAGGAAATGGAAGGCGTGGATCATGGATTCTCATCAATGGGTGAGAATGCAAGATGAGATTTAATCAAGGGAACTCCCATTCCCTCAAACAAACACACTTTTGACCTGTATAAGAGGTCAAAAGTTAACTTGCACATGAAGTTTGGAGTTAACTTGCATATGAAGCTAAGTGAGTTTGTTATAAAAAGGAATATTCCCCTTTTTCAAATGAGTGGGGAGAAAAGAATATTCTTTGGAATATTCTCATGGGTGAGGGAAAAGGATAATTAGATGATATTCATTGAATAAATGATTTAATGAATGGGGGAAAAGTGAAATGACATTTAATTAAATAACTTAGGGTTATTTAATTAAATAAGAATATTTAGGGATTTAAATTAAATAGTTTGATTTATTTAATTTAACAGGACAAAGTGTTAGTATGCAAGGCAGTGAATTAACCTAATTAAATTAATTAGGTTAATAGATGCAAATGACATAATTAATTAATTAGCTAGGCTAATTTAATCAATTAAGTGAAAAGAGGATGGGTTTGAGGAGGAAATGATGTTAGTATACCTAATTCGAGTACATGATATCCTTTAGGACATTTTTCAGTGTCTACATGTATATTTCATACATGGATCAAGAAAGTAAAAATCAAGGTAGTTCATACTCAAATCCAAAGAAACAATCATGTAAAATGATGTGTAAAATAATGAACGCCAATAGAAAAAATTAGGGCACTACAATCATTCATAATGGTATGCCACTTTCAACCTAGGAACAATCCAAAAGAGAAGACACTACAATGGAGCATATCAATTAAAATATTTGGACCTTAAACTCAACAAATTTTATGATTGGAAATATGATTTGAGGATATCCACAAAAATATATAGAAATAAATTTGGTATAAAGGCTATTAGTATAGCCACATAAGTGTAATTTCATGCTAAATATGCATGCAAGAAAAGTTTTTGACAAAATATTTCATGAAATATAAACTAAAAATGAAGTTTTACCAAAATTTTCAATGAAATCCAAGTGTAAAGAGGTATGGAAATTATTGGATGACACAACTCCAAGAATAGTGGTCATGTGTAATACAATAATAGTGAGATAAATAAAAAATTGATTTGTTGGAATAAATTTGGAAACCTTTTTATATTTTAAAAAAAATTCAAATAATATCAAATATTTTCAATGGTGCAAATGAGTTAATCTAATCATGCAAAATGAGGTTGTAATCACATAATTATAGTCTAGAGTAAAATTAAATTATAACTTGAACAAACAATAATATTTTTTAAAATTCTAATATGGAATAGAAATAAGACTTAAAGTAATACAAAACCGACAAATATTTTTACAAAAATTGTAATTATTATGAACAAAAAAGGTCTAAAGGTCTGCATAATAATCTTTTTAAAATATTGCAAAACAATCAATTAGATTTATTCATAGAGAATGATAGAGAAATTATTTAGAGCCAAAATTTAAATATTTTTTCTAGTGCTGAGTTCAAAACAACATATATACAAAAATTAGGCCAACCTAATTGACCAATTAAAAGTTATTCTCCAAACATTGATGTATTTCATCTCAAACAATACATTGTTGTAAAGCAATCCTATAGATTTAATCATACAGAATGATAGACACATAATTCAGATATAAAATTTAAAGGGTTTCTCTAATACTTAGTTTTAAACGACATATTCAAAAATCAAACCAACTTAGTTGACCAATTAAATATTATGCTGAAAAAATTATTCTCCTATATTTCAATAATAATGAATTGCTCAAATGAGAAAAATATAAAAAAAAATGCAAATTTTAAATCAATGTTATATATAGTAACCATTGAGGTAATATTCCTTTTTATAGTCCTTCGTTATAAAAAATTAATAATCTCAACTTAAAGTATTCATATTACATTTACCCATTCACAATGGGTTTAAAAGATATAATATACTACATAGCAAGCCTCTTTCATGAAGTTCATCTTCACAATAAAATTTAGATTTGTACAAATAGAGAATTTGATCCTCACATGACCAAGGATAGCTCACCTCCCAACCATAGAACTTGCAAGCAAGTCCACCCCCGAACTAGGAGGCTCCTAAGAAATTGATTTGCATAACACAAAAAACATACAAACATCATAAATATACAACTACCCAAATGGCCAACATGGACAAATGGATCTTCACAAGATCTGTGTAATCAAGGGGGATTCAAGAGGAATTATTGGTGATATGAGTTGTAGGTCCCAAATCCCTAAGGTATTATAATCTCCTAAGTTCAAGAGTGTCAAACTTGGAAAGTTTACCACACACTTATGTTCAGGTTGGGCAACTTAGGACCAATTATTAAGGTGGGTAAGACCTCTTTCTCTTCTAGCACTGCAAGACCAAGGGAGATTTCCCCGAGGTGTTGTAACATATATTGTTACAGAAACAAAACACTCACCCAGACACAAACCATACCCATTGCATAGTGCACTCGTATTCTAGCTGTCACTTCATGCCTATATGCTAGTTTAGGAGACTCAAGGTTAAGCACCTTATTAAACAAATGATCTTCCACATAAGTGTCAATGGATGTGTTTTCTAATACCTCTTAAAGTGTTACATACATTCAGACATGGCAGTTGGAACACACAAACAAATAAAATAGAAATTATGTTTAGATTGATATATCTTGAGTGTGTTGAGGATGATGGGGAGAAAAAAACCAATCGCAAAATGATGCATGTATCTATTTGGGCTACAAATTCTCTAAATTTAATCAAACATGTAATAAATGAAACCAAAGCGATACGTTAATCAAGACAACACAAAAGACTATACCATTATAAATCCAAATATCATGCATAGGTGAATGAGTTTTTGAAGTTAACAAGTATAGAGAATGATATTACTCTTATAGGATGCAATCATCACAATCAAATAGAATCATGGGCATGATTCTATCTTCAATCACACAACACCAAAATTTAATTTGTAATAGTCAAATACACACTATTATGGTTCCATCTCCCCTAGACAATCTACATCTATCACAACACATTAACAAATTGAAAAGACAACATGACACATTAAAATTTTAAAGCAACATCCTTTCCCCTTTTTTTTGTTACATATTTATCATTACATATTTCTCCTCAAATTTTTTATCTAATATTTAATTATTTTATTTATCTAAAAAATAACATAAACTTTTAAAGTAACATCCTTTCCCCTTTCCTTTTATTTACATATTTAGCATTACATATTTCTCCTCAAATTTTTTATCTAATATTTAATTATTTTATTTATCTAAAAAGTAACATATATTTCCATACATCTAATCACACCCCGTACCATGGAAGAAAGCTCAGCCCATTTAAGGGGGGTGGAGTCCACTTTCTCCTTGTATTAAGTACATGAAATAGAAATTAATCTCCATACATCCTATCAAAACCAAATACGGCCAAGGAAGAAAGCTCAATCCACTTAAAGAGTGATGGAGTCCACAAGAAAGAAAGTGATGATTATAAGATTCGTCTTGAATAAACTTGAAAATAGTTACACTTTACAAATGATATTTTATTATACCACAAAGATCATGGACACGTGTCAACTTCACACCTTTCTTTTTAGGTTATATTACCGAGATATCTCTCACGAATAGAACTTCGTCACCTGTCATGAGATGGTGAAGAATATCTAACTAGCAATTCCATGCCAGGAGTTCTCTTAAGTTGTTTTTCTAGTGTCTCTTAGCCAGTAATTTGTATGAATTAAACACTGTATATGCCATAGCTGCGATATAGCCTGAACGATTTACAAAGCATGTTTCTGAGGGCCATTGTAACTGCAGTGCTAACATCCATTGCTTCCTTCATATTTGACAGACTAGGAAAAAAATACCGGCTACCCATTTTACTAAAATGGAAGCAAGATACAGGTAATATGGTATAATTTGGTATTATTAAGTAGGTACTTAAAGGCTTTCTCTGGTGAAGTTCTTGATGCTAACTACTTTTTCAGTATTGAAGAATATATCCCAGAATGTTTTGTGATATAGGAGAATAATTATGAATGTAAATACATATTTTGTTTTGGTGGAATCTGACACTGCACCAACAGCATTATTCCTCTGCATATTGAACTGGTAGTCTCTTGCAGATCATCATGAAGACCATAGTCATGAAATTCTTAAAGAGGAGGCGTTCATTTTGGACTTCAGGACCTTAACGACAGCCACAGGGGACTTCTGCAATGAGAACAAGCTGGGAGAGGGTGGCTTTGGGTCAGTCTACAAGGTGCCATGCTTTCCTCCTTAAGCTAGAATTTTGTATGGAATCCTTTGATATGAGTAGAACTATAGAGTTCACATGGCCGAAAGATTTTTTCTTGATATTATTTCCAGGGTTATGCAAATACATGCTGTTTTGTCCCGTGGGTTGTGTTCCAATTTTGAATTCCACAAACTTCTGAGCTTCCACCAGATCTGCCTCACCAAATTGAACTGTAAAGAAAATGGACAAAGCGATATGTAAATGTTCAAGTTTCTATGCCAAAAGGATCACTTGCTGGGAAGTTTGGCCCCTTAGTGGTATGCTCCTTGAAACCATTACGCTCACCAACCTGCACGCTTTCCATTATCTGAAGTTGTGCAATTTTTAACTTGCTAGAAGCCTATGTTGGCAGGGGAATTTGTCAGGTTTAGAGGGTGAAGCTATTAGGTTTTTACTGTTGATAGGACTGGAGTTACTGTTCCTATTCCTAGAATAATGGTTAATGTTTAAGCCCCTGGTTTGACATCTTAAAATCCTAAGTCCAGAAGCCCCTGCCCTTAAAGAACAAGGTACCGATGATGCGATTTTGATGTGCTGCTAGATTTTAGACATTGTTATACCTAACTTTGCTGAACTACAATTAGCCTTTGTATTTGATTTTAAGCGTGTTCAAATGGGTGTGAGTTTGCAACTTTGTGGAGTGGACAGAAGTGTCTCTTATTCCTGAGTTTGGCCAATATTAAAACATGGGTGGCAAACAATGGCCAGCTGTGTCACTTGGGATACTTTTGAAGCTTAACGAAGGAAAATCTTTCATTTTTCTTAGGAAAAAAGAAAAACTGTATATGACCTTTTCTCCTGTTGCAGGGAAAAACCTTGGATGGAAGAACACTGGCAATTAAAAGGTTGTCAATCAATTCCGGACAAGATGAAAGTTCATTCTATAATGAAATAAGCGCTCTCAGAAGAATTCAACACAGAAATCTTGTACAGTTGCTCGGATGCTGTGCTCAAGGGAAAGAAAGACTACTGGTTTATGAATATCTACCAAACAGAAGCCTTGATCATATTCTGTTCGGTAAGTCATAAACTGTTCTTCCATACAAAAGTGTAGTTTTACGGAGTGACTTCTAACCTCCTTTAGGTCAAACTAGTTCATTTATTTTGATAAGATGAGATGAACATCCTTTAGGTGAAGATGGTCTTTAGGGCCTATCAAAGCTTTTTGTTTTTTGTCTAGAAGATTGTTACAGAAAATTTAACCAAACATGGTCTGTGTAAAATAGACCCTGAGAAGCGAAAATTTCTGGATTGGCCAAAGCGCTATAGCATAATACAAGGCATAGCTCGTGGACTCATTTACCTCCATGAGGACTCCCAATTGCGAATAATTCACAGGGATTTGAAAATAAGCAATATTTTACTGGATGACAAACTGAGTCCTAAAATTGCAGACTTTGGGTTGGCTAAGATTTTCCCAGATGGTCAAACTCATGTCAGCACCAAAATTGCAGGGACTCTGTAAGTGAACAACCTATGATTTTAGTTTTATCCAAGCAAATTGTTTCCAAGTTTATTTAATGAAAATATGTCATTGTTATTTAGTTTTTCAACGATGCACTAAAAGAAATTAAATTTTGCTTTCATAGTACTCCACCAAGACAGGTTTTCAGGGTTGAATGGTAATTGACCATATCTTGTTTAGAGTAGGTTAGATTTTTTTTCTTTTTGGTTGCTATTTATTTACACTCACCCTCATAGATAGAATTGCTACAGTATAAAGACAAAGAATTTGTGAGAATGGAATTCATTTCTTTGTACATGTCGACGATGATCCTTAATTGAAAGGACAAACTCTAGTCCTCAGCAAGATCCTCGTCTTCCTTTTTATTAGTTCACATGAATCCACCAACCTGCAGTAGACCTGATAAGGTGCAAAGAACATCAATAATTGGCAGGAATAGCATCTATACCTTCATGAGAAAAACTGGCATCTATGTGATCCATATGCTTGGAACCCAATAACTTTAACAAGGTAGAAGAAAAGTAGATGAATTTGAACTTGAATTAGATACTTTCCGAAGGATGCTTTGAATTGTTAAACCAGGGGAAAATATTAATGGCTGTGAAACAGAACTGTAATGTTAATAATAATTACAACTTCGTTATCCCTCAGTAGTCCATGACAGTTGGCTTCAGTTTAACATAATGGAAAAAATCTTAAATCGTTCGTTTCAATGGCTTCCAAAATTGTCAGAAGAACTTGTTTGTCACACAATAAACATGAGTGTTTCTAATTGTTATTTAAAATTTTGAATAAATTCTAATAATTTATTTCCTTCCACAGTGGGTATATGGCTCCTGAGTACATGATGGAAGGACAACTATCAGAGAAAGCTGATATCTTTAGCTTCGGAGTCCTCGTTCTAGAAATCATTGCAGGGAGAAAGATCATAGATTTATCACTAAGATCAAGCTCAAGGGACAACCTTTTGGAATTGGTATATATGCATTTTTCTTGTTCCATACAAACTAGAACCATGCCATCGTATATTTCTTTAGCATGT
This sequence comes from Sequoia sempervirens, assembly GCA_007258455.2. NCBI lineage: Eukaryota > Viridiplantae > Streptophyta > Pinopsida > Cupressales > Cupressaceae > Sequoia > Sequoia sempervirens. Next base: position 80,475 of record VDFB02137633.1, read on the forward strand.
GAAAATGTGTCATAAAACACTATTTGCTTATATAATACAATGTTGGAGGACAATTCTTGTAACCATGCTGACAGACCTTGGAAACAGCAAGGTTGCAATTTAGATGAAGTAGAGGACAAAACAAAATTTGCACTTCGATTCACAAGCTATTACTCAAATCTTAAATCAATATAATAAGGAAAATCTTACAGAGTTCGTTTTCAAACTGAGCACACACGACAATCATCTTAACAAATAAATAAACTTTGATAGGCACTGAGATTAGTTTGTCCTAAATGTCATCAAAAGTCATATCTCACATTGAATGATTTTATTCTGTGCAGGCATGGAGAATGCATAAGAAAAGATGTCCTGTTGAAATAATTGATCCAGTCTTGGGTGATTCATATGCCAAAGAAGAGGTCTTGAGGTGCATCCGCATTGCCCTTCTCTGCACTCAAGCTCAACATATGAGGCCTTCTATGTCCCGTATTGTTGTGATGCTTGCAAGCAGTGCAGAGACCATTCCTGATCCAACAGTACCTTCATTCATTAAGTTTAAGTCCACTAGTTGTCCAGACTCCAAAAATCGTGTAATAAGCAGATCTTTTAAACGTGCAGTTCAAATTGTAAGTTTTCGCTATTGGTACAAGAATTATCCTTATAGTAGGTTTCCATTCCATATTTGCAGTGGTCTTCCATCTACTGCAAATGTAGAGCCATGATGGAATTACCATGTTAACATTTATGTGGTGCTAAAATTGAATCTGTGATCAGAAACCAAGGACATAGTTTGTATCCATTGACCATGACAATAGTTTCATTTGGTCTGATGCAATATAACTATAGTTTTATTACAGATTGAACAATCAAAAGAGCCGAGGTGTTGTATTTATAGACTATTATATAAAATGTTGAAATTTGAATTTCAGATTTAAATCCCATAAGTTATGCTCAGAATCTTGACCTGTTCACATTTTCAAATTGTTTCCAACTGTGGTAATGGATAAAATTTAAACATGATATTATTGATCTTGTATGTTTCCTGAAGATGGGTCTCAAAGTAAACTCGAAACATCAGCATTAAAAGCATTACATAGTAGTATCTAGATATATGATATTATGTCTGACTGTGAAAATCTGAAGTCTTGGATAGTGTGCTTTGTTTTTTTAAATTTTCGGCAGTAAAAGTTATACAATTAGAACAATTAGTGTTTGAAGTAATACTGTTTATATTTAGGTTTTATAGGAAGAATGGAGATTAGAAAAGCAGCTTGTAGCATGGGTAGGGTTTAAGATTAGAGAAGATTTGAGGAGTGGACGTAAGTCTAAGTCCGATTCTGGTTCTTATAACAAAGCTGTTGACACTTGACAGTAAAAATTAAGTAGATGCTAAAGAGATGTTTAAAATTTGAGGCAGGTTTAAGGCCAATACAACCAAGAAAATGAATCCAAATGTAGTAGTTGTTTCCGTATGGCAGCTACTAACCTTCTTGTCCAAGTCCCCATTGAAGATCAGATCCTAGATGACATAGTTTACAAGAAGAACCATACTTTCATCTGTCACTCCAACGGCATCATCCTCCATTTCCTCATAGTCAAGTATTGGATCTCAATTGTCTAGCAGCCATAAGTGGGATATGAGTTGATGATAGGGCCTAAAGAAACATTGAAAATGGACAATACTTTTATCAGAATGCAGGTCTTTACATTTAGTTCTCCTCTCAGACGTTAACCATGATGAAGTGAATATGTGTTGCTTACTGTTTTAGATTTTGAATCATAGTGCTCTTATTCAATTTTTTCAGAAAGAAGTCTTCAAAGCAATAAGAGACTGCATTGAATTGTATGCAATAGCTTCAGAGACACTGTTTATAAGCAATGCATGATCTAATGCCTGATTCTGCAAGAAGTTGGACCTAAGTAAGCTATAACTGGAGAATCAGAAAATTACAAAGGACTCAAATTAGGGGCATCTTCATGGGATAACATCTCTTAATGTCATGCATGTCACTAATATTGTGCCCTAGCTAGACATTACCCCTTCAGTCCCACACAAAATGGAGATAACCAAAGATCTAGTTCAACAGCACCTTATTAGAGAACAGAGTGTTCTAGAAGGTTCATTGTAAGAAGAATTCAGCTAAAGAAAAAAGTTCTTGACAGGACATATTCCTCTCCGCAAACAACTTTTGAGGAAACCAACACTATAGATTTTCGAAATAATCCTACAGTGCTGTCATTGAACAATCCTAATGTGCTCATTGGGACAATATATTCAAATCCAGTGGACTACCCTCAGATGCTTGTCCGTGTTGAACCGACCAGCCTCTGTTTGAGCTGCTAATACAGAGTGATCACCAGCCTTTCGTTAAGATGCATTCTAACATGGATGGAGTTCACGTGACAATCAGACACGTAACCAATAACGTGGTAGGGTCAGTTGATTTGAATAAACACTAACTGCTAGCAAAGGATATTTTCCTTCATTCATTATAAAAGAATCCACATTCATTAGAAATGATTATCCTAGGCAAATAAAAAGCGTCCTAGGAAATTAAAAAGCACTTAATTTGTTTTGTAACTAGCCTCGGTAAGCTTTTATCTAGTTAGTATTGGCGTCTATCTCATAAACTTAGCATCTATATGTTACAATTGATTCTAATGAGTTATGGGAGGGTTTTACTGTTTATGTATATTTATTTGTTTATAGAGTGAAGAGTGGAATATAGAAAGATCGGAATAATAAAGATGTACAATTCAATATAGGAATTTAGTTTAGAAAATCCAACATGGATAAAATTTCAGCAATTAGGTTTGTGTTCTTTTCACTATCATAAAAAAATATAAGATTAGTAGTTTGTAAAGCAATTGGCTCTCACAAGAACCAAATTTTGCTTGTTTTACATCTAATTATATGCTTTAAATGCAAATTTACCTAATAATATTGTTGCAACTTAAATCCCAACTCTAGATGATGTTACAGCTTCCTCCAAGACTTTTTAATCAAAACATTTTGCACTCTTCCAACAACTAGTCACCTTGAAAGATGAAAATATCAAACTCTTCAATATCTAGTCTAATGGGCAAGACTTTTTAATCAAAACATTTTGCACTCTTCCAACATCCAGTCACCTTGAAAGATGAAAATATCAAACTCTTCAATATCTAGTCTAATGGGTCTACATATCTTTTTGTCTCATGCAAGACAAGTTTGTGTTAGAGTAATCATGCATTAGCTAATAATTAATTAATTATTAGTCTAATTTATTCTCATGCACTTAAGTTAAACTTAGGAGTGATTTTCTTTGTTAACTAGAGAGATATCATTAGATCATTCTATCTCATTGCATGAGATGTTGACACTTGTCATGATCTAATCTTTTTCTCATTTAGGGTTGCTCCTATATAGCACTCAACCCTCATTGTATTCTCTTCTCTCAAAATTATCTTTCTCTCTTGCATTATGTAGCTTTTTCTTGTTGAGGAATATTGCATATTATAGTTTGTAGCTTTCTTGCATTGAAGTTGTCTTTGTTTGTTGTTTGATCCTGTGGCTTGTGTTTTTCACAATTCTAACAATTTGGATATGCACTCACCCATTCTTGATGACTAAGTAACCAGCTTGTATTGATCTAAACCCCTCTTTTCTTTTGTCATTATAGGGATGGATTTGGCCATGATTGATTGTGTAATTGAAACAAGTGATAAGTTTGTGTCACCACAAATTTATCATTGTTTTTGCATTTTAGGAAAGAGAGTAAAGTCAATTCTCTTGAAGGTCAAACTTTATACAAACTTGGTATTTTCTTCTCACTTTGTTCCAATCAAAGGTATATTTTATCTTGATCTTTTTCTTGTCTTTGAATTAATGCATATGTGTACTTCAAGTTTTGTAAGGGTCATGCAAGCCACTTACATGGTAATATTTGACACCTTACAATTGATTTATTTCAAATTATATATCCTCAATCAAAATAAATTTGGTTCCCAAAAGCTTATTTACACTCCCCACTTCCTCTTCAAATTAGCACTTTTTCTTTGTTGGCCCCCTTCTACCCAACTTCCCAATGCCCCTCCTCATATTGTGACCAAAATGCCAAATCTAAAGCAACATTGGACTTACATCTTCAACATCTAAAGACTAACATAGAAGTCTCAAATGTAGCGAAGCAAGTTTATTATGAATGTACCTAAGCACTTTCTTGCTCAACTATCTCACAAGGTCTATAACATTAAGTGCTTGAGATTTTTATCTCACCCTTGTAATCTATCTCGTTTCAAGTATAGCTTGCTCAAGTATAAGCATCCCCATCATTGCACACAAGTAGGGAAAACCCTCTTACTAAGGACAAAGAGATGATAGAATTAGGATTTTTCCATTTACAAATAGGAAAGTTTTTATCTATACATGGACCTTTATTCTATCATCTATGTTTGGAGAATTCTCCGTCTTCTTGGGAACAATGTACTAAATCTAAGGCAACATTGGACCTACATCATCATCTTGTAAAGATTAACATAGAAGTCTCAAATGTAAATTTGTAAATGCATTTCGAATCCATTAGCATTTTCTTTCTCAACTATCTCATGAGGGATAACCTTTAAGAAACCACCCCCCTTGGAAAAACATATAAATTCAACTAGCGAATCTTTTGTAATCACTAGAAGTTTGTAGAAAATCTTGGTGAATTATACTTTTATTGAAACCAATAAATATTTTAATTAATGAATTAAACTTGTTTCCAAGCCAATAAGATATTTTCATTGGTGAATTAAGCATGTTTTCAAACTAATAAAATATTTTTGTTGGTGAATTAAACATGTGTTGAAACCAATAAAATATTTTTGTTGGCAGATTAAACATGCACTTAAACCAATCAAATATTTTTATTGGTGAATTAAACATGTTTTCAAACCAATAAAATATTTTTCGTTGGAAAATTAATCTTGTATTCAAACCAATAGAATATTTTTGGGGTAAATTAAACTTGTATTCAAACCAATAAAATATTTTTCATTGGAAAATTAAACTTGTATTCAAACCAATAGAATATTTTTGGGATAAATTAAACTTGTATTCAAACCAATGAAATATTTTTGTGGCGAATTAAACTTGTATGTGAATAAAAATCATAGTGTGGGTGGTGAAAATATCAAATGTTAAATGATAACAAATAAGTTACTTAGTGAATTTATTTAAGTTCTAATCAAAAGTGAGTGAAATTTATTGTGAGTCGATATTGATAATGATTAAGGTACAAGTCATCTAATTCTTGTATTTTTCAATGCTTTGAAGTACTCTATCTAAAGCCAAATGTCAATCCAAATAACATTTGCAATGACACTCCCATGTGTTGATGAAGTGCAAATGCAACAATTGGCTCACCCTTCAATTTTCCTACCCTCAATTATAGACCTTTTCCAATGTAAATTTAATTACTCTTCTAATAAAATTAAATTTCTCCTTTAGAATTCACAATCATTTTATTCCAATTTTTGGAAAAGAACCATAACTCATATGAGACTTTTAGCTCTAGGAGAATTCATCACGAACAATTCACCTCTAACAATTCATCGCCATGACAAATTTTATCTCATGGAAAATTCACCGCCAACAATTCACTAGCAATTCATGGCAGTGAATTTTCCACGAGATGAATTTGTCATGGCGATGAATTTGTTGGTGATGAATTGTTGGAGGTGAATTTTTTGGTGGTGGATTGTTGGTGGTGAATTTTCCCAATGCCGAGGCTTCTACATAATTTTAAATTTAAAACATGTAAATAGAGGTACAATAACAAGATGAAGATCATTGATCAGATTCTACAATATCTTTTTTATTAAATGTATTAACTATCACCTCGTGCTTCACCATAATGGGATGTGAAACCATTTTTTTATAAATTCAGCCAGCATTACTAATGAACTTCGTCATAATCTTGATTAAAGATCTAGTTCAAAAATCGGTATGGATACACCAATTTGTCTAACCATTCCTCAACAAAAATTATCTTCTTAGGAGCAATTACTAGCCATAGACTTAAAAATATTTTTCAGGATACACAACATATGGAAAATAGTCTTTATCAAGATGGTATTGGGCTTCGAATTTGTAGAATTTACAAATAGATATTAGGTGAACACCGATATTTCTTCACAATTTGTGGCTTCTTTACTAGATATTGGAGTTTTGTAGGTTGATGTGTTGTCCCTGGTGATTCATATGGTTCAAGAGGATTATTTGGGAGGCCTAGTGGATGTTTTGGTTGTTGCATGCATTGGAGTGGGAATCCCTACATTAAGGGATATTTCACACTTCTTAAATGAAGGATTCATTATAATCTGGCATCCTTTTGTGTTGAATTTCCACAATGTCTCTTTTGTAGATCATCATCAGCTAGTCATTGTGGGATATGATTTTCTTAAGTATGAAGTTTTACAATAAGATTAGGAAGAGCAAGGAGTGAATAAATTTTGTGTAACTTTGATAAATGTATGTGAATATTTCCTTCTGCTACTAGCGGGATTTTGTAACTTTTATATGTACATTTTGCAAGCACCTTTATACATACTACATTATCAAAGATGTAAATGTCAACATGTATATTTATATTATTTCTATTAATATTCGATTTATATTTTACATCTTTATTCTATTTTATTTTAATATAATAATTTAATAATCTCATATGCTATTAGAATTAAATTTGTATGCAAATAAAAACCATAGTGTAGGTGGAAAAAATAAAAAATTGTATATCATTATATTTTGGGACGAATTTTCTGTTAGGTTAGGTTATATTTACCTTGCAAACCTATGTCATTTATTTATCTCCATGTTTCTTGGAAAGTGTCCTAGGGGACATGTAAGAAATGTATTTAATTTTGGCATATTGTAATTGCATTTTCAAGAGGTAAATTAATGTTGGTGGAGGTTACACATCACTAAAGGACAAAATACTCTCTAGACTAGGCGTGCACATTGGGAATATGAAGATTCTTGAGTGGGGATCCAAGTTTGGAGGGAAATAGGTGTCCATTAGTGTGCCACCTAAAACTTGAACAGTCATGAGAGCATGCTAAATGAAAAAATTTGAAGGGGCTATGGGTTAGGCGCCCATGTTGAAGACTTTTACATATTTAATTAATTTATTATCATGACTCTTGGTTTTCCAAGTAAGGGGTGTGGGCTTTTCCAAGTGGTTTCAACACCTCTTGTTTTAGTTTAGCACTATGGTTTTTCCTCCCACAAGTTCTATAAATTGGAGCCTTGAGATGGTAGTAGCATCTTGTGTTGTTTTTAGGTGTATGGAAGCATTAAGGTTGGAGGAGAACAACAAGGAAGTGTATTCTAGTGTATCTCTCTCTTGAAGATAAATAATTGAAATGTGGGTAAAGGGAAACCTTTGAGTTTTCATCTTAGGGTTTGACACCTTTCCCAAATGTTTCATTTAGAGGAAGGGGTGAGATGGATTGGAAATGTAAAGATAGAATGGGGGTTTTATGGATTTGGACAAGGTATGTGATTGACGTACAACCTAATAGGTGAGTCAACCAACCCTTAACCAAATCTAGAAATTTCCTAAGGATGAAATGCAATGATCTAATTTTCCTAATGATGCAAATTACTATTTAGATGTGAATACAAAAAAATTGATAAATCATAGAGAAAATCAGACAGCAAAAATGAAAAAGACAAGACATTGTGCACCTGTGATTCAAATCTAGAGTTGAAAACTGAGGACATAGGTGCCCCAGGTGCCATGTCTTAGTAGGGAAAACTCATATTTGTTTTCACAGTCCTCTAATGTCATATATGAACTTCTATTTCCCATCTGTAAGCTTGTCGCATAATTCAGTAATTAAGTTTTTGTGAGTTGTCAATGTGTAAGGTTTCACTTTCGATAACAAATAATTGATCTTCAATCTTCCTTCAATCTTCTTTAGATATAAAACCTACACACTCAAAGAGAGAAGAAAGGTTGTGTCATTTAGAGGTTTTCCTTAGTCAAACCCCATGTTAGTGTTTCAACTTCCACAATGGAAATGTCAATCATAAAGGATAAATGAAAGGAAGGAATGATGAATCCACAAAGTGTTGTAACTCACCACCCTTCAATGGTTTCCTTGAAGGAGTGAAGTCATGAACATCACCTCAAGGTTTGAATCTTGATTGCTTGATTTTCTCGAATGGGGGTGTGTACAGGATCATGATGGACCAAAAAGTGGCGATGTGAAAAAAGTTGTGTTTTGCATCCACCAAAAAATGCGAAAATCTCAAGTTGAATTTTTTTTAGGTTGGTTGTCAGTACATTGCTACAAAGCAATGCCCAAAGCAAAGAATCTCAAATTGGATATCCGATTTGGGTCAGGTATAAATAGGTATATGCATCCATTTAAAATCATTTCCAATCATTTTAAATAGCTGAAAACACAGTGAGCATGACCTGGGGTGACTCGATATTCAATTCGAGCTGATATTTGATTTGCAAGGTAAGTTTTTGGTTTTTTTTGTTTACTTTTTATTAGTTTTGTATAATTTTAACTAGTTTTCTATGGATTTTTATTAAAAACTAGTGTTTTTTTTTTATTTTTATTAAAAACTAGTGTTGTTTATGGATTTTTATTAAAAACTAGAGTTTGTTATGGATTTTTATTAAAAAGTAGTGTTTTTTATGGATTTTTATTAAAAACTAGGGTTTTTTTACAATAATTTCATTTATATTGTGTAATTTCAATTAGATTAATTAGTTTTTAACTTCAATCAGGTATTGAACCATAGATTTTTGGCACCACAAGACGCTCTAACTCTTCTAGGGTTTTTCACCTAAAAGGAGAGAGCTTAGGCCAAAAATGCCAAGGGGTCATTCAAATTATGTTATGTATGATGTTGTATGAGCTAAATGAAGTGATCTAAATGCAACTAAGCTATGAAATTGATTGATTAAACATGCAAAACTAATGAAGTATGAAATGTTTGAAAACACATTATGTAATGCAATAATGAACTAGAAATAAATGCAAAGCTAAACAGAAATGAATGAAACTTAAAGTGTGCACCTAGAACCTTGATGAAGATTGGAAATTTCTTTTGAGATGTTGTTGATGATGTTTTTCAGGCTTGGAGGGACTCATTCGTCATTCTAGGTGGATCGGTCCCAGTTCTGGTAAACTAAGTTGGAATCTATTTCTATCAAAAGGGTATCAGAAAATGCAGAAAACATAAAACTGACCTAGAAGTGGGATTCATTCACCACCCATGGTGAATGAGTCCACTTTTGAATTTTTGAATATTCAAGAGTGGCTTCCAGAGTTTCTGATCTGCACTTTGACTTGCTACAGGTCTCCACTTCTGAAACTCTGATTTCCAAACCTATAACTGGGTTTTTGTTGATATTTTGACTTGAACAAAGAGGAGAAGACTTGAATAACTTTGCAACTTGATCTTCAATGATTTCCAAGCTTCCAAGAGATCTAAATCTGCATTCAAACAAGACAAGAGAGAAAGATGTTGGATGTTAGGGCATGGGGGTTTGCCTTGGTCAAACCCCTTTTAGGTAATTAAACCAAAATAATGGAATAATGGAATGAAACATGCAATAATGGAGTTGATTACCTTTCCATGATGTTTGATCTTTAAATTTTGTGGCAAAACATGAAGGATCTTCCCTTGAAAGTCTAAAAAATGAGCTTAAAAATGACTTGTAATGTTAAAACCCTAAGTTGCTTGACTTGAAGGAGAAGATTTATGGATCTGAATAATGAAGAATGAATGTGATTTAGGGTTAAAATACTTGTATTTATAGGAAATTCTCCTAATTTACCCATTAATACCTCATCATAGGCTGACATGATGAAATAATAAACTTAAATTTTACTTTTTTCCCACTCAAAGGTCAAAATTTGGCCAAATGGGACTCATTCACCACACATGGTGAATGGGTCCCACCTGGATGGGACTGATTCACCATGCATGGTGAATGGGTCCCACAGGGGCCAATTTGACAGCTCAGATGCTAGGAAATAAGGTCTAAAATGCAACCTTGTAGGGTGTTTGATCAATTCAAGCCTCAAGATGCACAATATGGGTTAATAGGGGCCTATTAATGATGATGTGAATGTCAAATAGGGTTTGGGACACAAAAAACAATGTGAAAGTGTGATTAAATACACTTTACAACACTAAAATGAGGTCCACATAGCCTAGGAAGGCACAAGAATCAATGTGAATGTGCAAGACACATTACAACACTAGTTTATCATTAAGTTTATTTTAGAAACCTTCTAGATTGATGTAATAATGTTATTAAACACATTTGAATTAGGGATAAATTGGTTCATTAGGTCTAGAAAGCATGAAAGTCCTTTACAAGACTCTAAAACACCTTTACAACATGTCGTTAAAAGCATGTTATTCAATTTGCAAGGTTTTAAGACCTAGTGTGGACTCATAAAATGCCTCACAATGCTAGATTAAGACCTAATTAAGTCCATTTTATCATGAATTATTCCCATGTCAAGCAAAGGGTCCTTTTTTCTACGGCACAGGTATTATGGCTGAGAATGAAAACGCACAAATGCCAAACTCTCCACCACCTCCGCGCCCATGAATTGAAGAGTTAATTGGTCAAAATTGGAGCAATTGATGGGAATTTGTGATGTTTATAAGACAATCCTTCGAAAAATCCCAAATGACAAACACATTGAAGGAAATAATTAAAAATATAGAAACGCTCTCCACCCAACATAATGCCATTCTTTTGTGGCGAGAAACCATGAGGGAATATTACTCCTGTAGATTGTCTTACAAAGATGTGAAAGATCTCAAAATAACAAAAGCCCAAATAGCCTCTTTATTTGTTAACCCCCGCACCAATCTGCCAGTTAATGTTAATAAACCAAAACTTTCTATAAAATGGTGCACGAATAAGGACATTGTAGATAACTTTTGGGATCGTTGGTGGATGGTTTTTGATAAACCACCCAACAACAATATTGATGTACCATTTTACTTTATTAAAAAATTATACACTGAGTTTGTGTTAGGGCATCATGTCAATTACTTTGACATTAAACCCTTCCAGGGCATCGGTGGAGGTTATGCCCCAAGATAGACCAGGGGCAGTTAGAGTAGTCTAGGGCCCATATGTTCCCCTTCCTCAGCCACCTCCAGTACATCATCTAGATATTATTGAGGATGCATCCACACAGACTATTCAGGCTATTCACTCTTTGAGTGATCTTTTGGTTTCTCATACTACTACAGTAGCTCAGCCACATGTTGGTGATGTTGGCAATGGATCGAGTGTTGTTGCATCATCATCCTCAGGTCCACATATCTGTGTGCCACATACTTGCACTATGTGCCACCAGATATGATTGGGTCCTCTTGTACAACCTGCTAAGCATCCCTTGGACACTTTTGATTATGACCTCCATGATGTGGACATTATAGGAGATCAGATGCAGGGGAGTGGAGCGCACCCTACAGAGTCCTCTCCTGCTAGAGAGGGGGATGTTGGAATAGTTACACAGGTAAGATTTAAGTTGTAACTTGCATTTATTTTTAAATGAATATTAATAAGAGATAGTATCAAGTACTAATATTTATTTACATGGTCTATTTAACTATTGATGTTTGAAGAGGAGCTTACACAGGTGACTAATAGCACCCTTAGGTCCATTTCATTTGGCCTCAACATGCACACAGCATATATTTTCGCAATCACTCGTTTACATTTTTTATTATATACTTGCTTGTCATTTGAATTTTCATTAATGAAATTATATATTAACTTATATGTTTATATTATTTTCCTCTTGTAGGAAACACCTAGTGCGAGCGAGGTGCAGCATTGTCCTGACTATGGAGGCACAATGGTAGATAAGGGAAAGATAATTGAACTCAAATTCGATTGAATTAATATTTTTAAGATCTCTTATTGATTATACATACATTGACATAGATTGGTAGTTTCATATGTACTTGTCATTTTTATGTACAGGCGGTTATGAGCTATACATCTTTGTTAACAAGTGTCACAATGCCTGAAGGAGTAGGTATTGGAACACCTCAAGGAGTAGGTGTTGAAACACCTCAAGGAGGAGGTGTCGAAACACCTAAAGGAGATAAAGAAAAAGAGATGCCTAAAGAGGTATGTGTTTATTTTATTTTTTGTTTGGTAAATATGTTCCTATTATCGACAATTGTATGCTAACTTGTATCAATTTTATGTTTTTGTTCACATATATAGATTGACATTTCAAAAGTTGGTTTGATTGGTTCTTTGAGAGGGGCATATTCTAGGACTCTTGACCCTTTGAAGAGATGTATATTTGAGGTAATCAAGATTTCAATTTTAGAGTTCAATTATAATTCAATGTATATTGATTTTGATGTTAATTATTTAATTTTAAATTATATAGTATAACTAATCTCAATTGTGGTTTGAATTTTTCTTGCACAACTACCTTCAGAGCCAAAGAGTGCTTCAAAGAGGCTCCATTTTGATGATCCACTAGTAGTTTAGGATGAGATAGACATTTTGGCATGTAAATTTTGAATAGATATCGAGATGGCATATGCCACATTTTGTAAAACTTTTTTTGGGTTGTCGTTGATGCCATTTTTGTATATGGACATACACTTGATTATTGTATAGAAGTTGACAATCGAAATAATTTGTTCCTCATGTGCATGATTAAACTCTTCAAAAATTTAATCTTGAGCAATGGTTAAATATCAATGTACAATAGCATAAAAAATAATGGTTATATTATGTAGTTTATATTCATATCGCTAATTACATTGCATTGCACATCTTTCAAACTCAAAGCATTACTTCACATTGCATAACTAACAACTAGATGTTGATAGATGAAAAAATTTCAATTACAATATAGTTTTTACAAAGTCAACCTAAGCAGTTATGCAATTACTTCACATTGCATAACTAATAACTAGGAGCAGTTATCAATTACATTTGCTTTTCATGGAATTCTATGAGACCACATTTATTTGAGGCATTTTTTCAAACAATTCACTGCCTTGTCTATGCTACCACATTTTTCATACATGTCTACCAAATATTTTTATCAAACAGTTCACTGGCTTGTTGTTGTGGCTAAAAGCTTAAAACAAGTGCTTTCAAACAAGCTATGGAAGCTTGGAAAAATTCTATTAAACCATAATAGTAAGCAATAGCATAGACAAGGCAATGAACTGTTTGAAAAAATACCTCAAAGAAATGAGATCTCATGGTGATGGAATGCCATGACAATCAAAATAAATTTTGATTCTCATGGCATTCCATCACCATGAAACCTCATTTCTTTAAGGCATTTTTTTCAAATAGTTGACTGCCTTTTTGATTCTCATGGCATTCCATCACCATGAGACCTCATTTCTTTGAGGCATTTTTTCAAACAATTGACTGCCTTGTTGATTTTCATGGCATACCATCACCATGAGACCTCATTTCATTGAGGCATGTTTTCAAATAGTTCATTTCCTTGTCTATGCTACCACATTTTTCATACATGTCTATCAAAGCATTCTATCAAACATTTCATTGCCTTATTGCTATGGCTAAAAGCCTAAAATAGGTGCTTCCGAACAAGCTATGGATGCTTGGAAAGAATCTCTCAAAGCATAATAGTAAGAAATAGCATAGACAAGGAAATGAACTGTTTAAAAAAAATGCCTCAAAGAAATGTGGTCTCATGGTGATGGAATGCCATGACAAGAAAATTGTTGTAGATTGTCATGGCATTCCATCACCATGAGACCACATTTTTTTGAGGCATTTTTTCAAACAATTTATTTCCTTGTATATGCTACCACATTTTTCATATGTCTACCAAAGCATTTTATCAAACAGTTCACTACCTTGCTGCTATGGCTAAAAGCCTAAAACGAGTGTTTTCAAACAAGCTATATGGATGCTTGGAAAATGGTGCAGGGGCACCTTGGAAATACAGGACTAGTTGATAGTTAGTTGATACAACCAAGGATGGAAAACCACTCACTTTCACAATACAAGGGATTCCTAACCACCTTTCCTTTACAAACTCAATCTGGACTTATTTTCCAATCTTTCACCTAGACAAGCTTGTAGGTTAGTAGCTCCAATTTTCTCAACTTAACTCTCATATCTCTTTAACAACTCCTGCAACTAATCATCATTATAGACACCCATTTTAGTCCCCTTCAACATACTTCCAACTCACATAGGACTCCTTTGGAACAAAACAAATCATGCAAACTACACTACTCAACCTAGCCAAATTTCCAAAGCAACCACCCTTGTAACACTTCACAGACCCTAAAAATTGTTGGGGCAGCACTCAAAAAATTACAAAACCTCAAATTTTCCCATTTATTCTCTAAAACTCACCCTCTAAGACCCTATTCCACAAAACCCTCAAATTGCTCAAATTTGGCAAGGGTTTATTGAAAAACCTACTTGCAGACTTCCCCAAACTTTACCACCAACTCCAACACCCTTAAATAACCCTGTACAATCTTAAAATAACAAGAAAAGTGACTGTCCTCAAACAATTCCCACTTTTACCCTCTCTAACCTCACTTTTTCATGCAAAAACACCCCAAATGCCATCTAGGGCATCACCAAGAATCATAATCCTGACCTCCCCTACACAAGAAACAATGAAAACATGTTTATCTATCCTAAATAATCCTATCCATTGAGTTATAGCATCATACAATGGGTGGAAGGCTTAAAACTCCATTTTAAATGTACTCAAACCCTTGGAATAGGGCTCACAGACCGACCTCTAGTAAAATGCCTCTTAAATGCACAAAAATGAATGAAATTACTTCAAACCAAGTTTGTGAAGAATTTAACTCTGCTTCCCACCAATTTCCATTAAGAATAAATCACAAGCACACTGTATGGAACTGTACAGTACCAAGAAACTTCAAGAATTCTAGAAAAACACATAAATTTGCATGGAGATAACAAGATTTTATTGATTCTCTTTCAAACTTGGTTTCTCCAACCTCAAACTCAAACATAAGAGGAATTTTTAAACATGAAAGACACCAACTACCATCCCACAACTGACTTCAACCAATTTTCAAACTCCTTATGGTCGTTGGAGTACAAAATTGCACTTTTTACATATTTTATTAACATTTTTGCTCATTTTGCATTATTTTGCAATTTGACCCTCCTAGACTCCTAAAACATTAGAGATGGTCTACTTAGACCTTATTGAATCCAGAAACATAACCACACACTGAAAAAAATGACATTCAACCTATCTTGACAACTTTTTATCAAACTTGACAACTTTTCCAACAAGATTTACAACTTTTACAATATGGTCTCAAAAGACCCCAAAGTTGACAATTACATCAAAAATGACCTTCACTGACCTTGTTTAGACACAAAACACCTAAACAACTCAGACTCCATCACCAAGACCCAACTCTTCATGTAGCAACTAGAGAAAATTCATTGAAATAAGTAGGTGCTCCTACACCATTAGTGAGTCAAATTTTGAGTTTTAGTTTTATTGTGTGTTGTTAATAAGGTCTATTAGACCAAAAATATTTTAATAAAGGCCTTATGGGGTTATTTTTTTGAAAAGATGCTAGAAATAGTATTGAAGTTGCTTTGTACAACTTGTCAACTTTGCATGTTAGAGGAGGATTAATGCTCTCCCACTTGAATTATTGCTTGTAACTGATGTAATATGGTGTTAAATATGTTGAAAAGCATCTTACTGATTTGAGGCATGAAGATTGAATGATTTTGAAGTGAATAATAAAAAATTTCTTTATTTTTCTGCAAAATTTGTGTGTTTTCAGAACTTGTCGAGCTCAATACGGTTTTGTACGGAAGCTTTATGCCAGAAAATCATTGGGATTAGTTAGATATATGTCTTAGATTTCATTTTATTCTTATTTGGCTTGATTTCATCAGAAATTTAATTAGTTCTAAGTATTCTTCTGTCGGGTGGTCTGAAACTCTCATTTTCAAGGGTTGAGATTAGTAAAAATGTAAAATCTCATCATTCCACCATTGGAATTTTGTGAAATCCAATGGAATGATGCTTTGTGGGATGATTTATCATATTTTTTTGGTTGTAGGGCTGAGAAAGTATGTTTCATGGATTTTTTATCAAGCCCTAGCTTGATTTTCTCATGTGTTAAGCTAGGAAATCAAGAGAATAGCGTGGATCAGCAGCTTTTTCAAAATATTTTGTCAAATAAATGGTGGATTCCTATGTTTTTCCACACAAGGAGTCTACTGGTGAAGTTATTTGGAGTCTGTGAGTTCATTTGAGCACACCTCCTTTGTAAAAGTGGCCTATTTAGGCCTAATTACAGCATTACAGGTTAGATTAGACCAATTTGTTCCAAAGTAACATCATGAACCTTTTTGATATGTTGAAAAATGTGTTAAAGAGTGCTCAAAAAAAAAAAATCCTATCTTTATTCCATCATCTACAATTGAATTGAATGAAAACTAGGTATAAGTTCCCTAGTTGGTGAATAGTTGAAATGGTGCAAAACCCCATTGTTGGGTTTGGAGCCTTCATCAAAGTTTTAAATTGTGTTAGTTTGAGTTGTTGTGACCTTTTCTACCCTTTTCCTTGCATCATAAAATATCTATCAAATCATAATAATAAGCAATAGCATACACAAGGCAGTGAACTATTTGAAAAAATGCCTCAAAGAAATGTGGTCTATGTTACCTAAATTTCACTAATAACTCATTTGGGTAGAGCTCTTAGATTTCAAACTAAGAGAAAAGCTAAATTTTATTAGCTTTCCTACATTACATTCAATTGTATAAACAGAAAACAAAACAAAACAAAACAAAACAAAAAAGATTACAAGATTATTGTAACAAACGTATCATTGCATTTATACAAGTGCATGTAATAGAAGAAGGATTCAAGTCTTTTCTGAACAAAGAAGTAATCTTTATTCAATGTAAAAATGTACATTATCTCAAACAAGCCGTGAGATTGACTTTTGCTTATTCAATAAAATTTGAGAAAAGCATATACATGAATAAGTAAATAAAAGAAAATGTGCATATAAGGAGAGTGACCAGTCATTTCCTGAGAATGACTAGTTCACAGTGTTGTCAGGTTTTGTTGCTGATACAAGTTGCTTGTCCCTCCTAGCTCCTCATTGCTCCTAGTTCCTGCATCTAGCAATAGCAATAATGTTAGTGAAATTCTCTAAGCAATGAAAAAATCACAAACATCATATGAACATTCACCTATGTGTGTATAGACATATCTCAATGTGCATTAAATAAGAAATGCATCCTTTAGGTGTCTAGGAAAACCATCAGATCAACATACACACCTAAAACATGTATTTGGTTTTCTAACATGTGTGCTTCATGTGTAGATAAAGGTCAAGTATTGTTATTGTTTTATCAAATTACAACATGTGGGGTTAAATGAGGCTCCCACGAGGGTTGAGCTCAGCATGTTATTAGTTTTTTTTTTTGATGAGACATTGAACTGAATTAGTCACCTCATGGTTTACTTGAACATCCATACTACAATATCTTTTTTATCATTGTCATAGAGGACATATCAATAAACAAGTAAATCATGGATAATTAGTCCACTCAATCAAATGCAATCATAAGTCATCAATGAAGTAATGAATCATAAATGCAATACAGAGCAGCAATGATATAATGACATTACATATGTACAAGTGCTTTATCAAGAGATGCAATTTTTTTTTTTTGTTTCCTATGATGTTAACAATGAA
Organism: Sequoia sempervirens; assembly: GCA_007258455.2. Classification (NCBI taxonomy): domain Eukaryota; kingdom Viridiplantae; phylum Streptophyta; class Pinopsida; order Cupressales; family Cupressaceae; genus Sequoia; species Sequoia sempervirens. The sequence continues at coordinate 98,227 of VDFB02137633.1, forward strand.
GAATAAATAAAAGAGTTCATAGTGACTATACATAACAGCTTGTTGTCAGGAAGAGATGTACCCATCCAGGATAATCACCATATTGAGATCAAGTAAAGAGATCACCTATTAATTTGAGCTTTCAACATAAACCAGAGTGCACAAATATTTTGTGCTAGTTGACAGTCACAAATATCAAATTCTTATGGGCAGAGCTCAACATAGTACATGTTGAGGATCATATGAAAAAGATGCTTGTTCTGTGTGGAATAGGGTTATTGATGTGCTCTCTTTAAGTAATGTGAAATTTTCAATGAAATGAATACGAGCCTGTTGAGGACAAAAATGCAGCAATGCTAAGAGTTACTCTATGGGCATGACAAGTCAAATGTCATTCAACTACTGACATCATGCAAGTCAAGTATGTTAATGAATAATGTATGCATAAAGAAGCTCAATAACTGAAAGACGAAGGGGCAATCACAAAACATAGTTGATAAGGCATAATGGTTCCAAATGACAGTCATAAGAAGTACATTTTCTGCAAGCAACACAGTATTGTCATCTTCTAAGAAATTCATTGAAAAGAGGTTGAATATAGGACTATTAATGTTATGAAAAGCTACAGAAGGGAGGTTTTTTTTTTAGAAGCTGGAGTTTTTGTGATACCCATGATTGAATACAAAAAATGGAAAAATGTACTTTTCTCTGCATACAAACAAACCTCGTAGCCCGTGGTTTGGTTTCTTTGCATTTTTCATAATGTTAAAAGCAGAAAAATAATTGATACCCACAAGGGTGTTTAGTGAAACTCGTGACCTAGGGTTTTTACCTTCAGAAAATGCAATTAAACACAATCATTAAAACCACAAAAGTAAATCCCTTCCAAATTTTTTAGACAAAAACAAAGGAAGTAGAGTCTCTTGTTAAGTCTTGTGTTTGGGCTTGGGTATGGAGAAACAAGCACCTGCAATATGAAGAAGTTGAGCCATGGGCATTTGTAAAGAAGGTAAAATACAAAGAAATGTATGAGAAACTATACAAAACGGTGCAAATCTATCTTCATATCTTGGATGGGTCGAACTTACTTGCAAGTAATATACACCCAAAAAGTGGGAATAAAACCCTCGAACAGTTGCAAACATAAGGAACCTAGGATAATACAAAAGAAAGTCACGGCCTTATGAGTTTTGTAAAAACTCTCTTCAAAGATATAAAGGTTGAACGGGAATGAAAAAGACAACATTTCTAATGGAGCAATCAACTGGGATAGTTCTTGTTTCAAATATCCACTCTCATGAAATATCATTCATATTATAATCTTGTATGATTGTATCATAAAAGGTAAAATGTAGAAATATCAAACGAATGCATGGAACGCACAACAGATAGCAAAAAACAATAAGAATTTCTCATTGTAGGAGTAGAGAAGTGGAGATCTTGTTTTCTTCTTCATAGAAATAAGAAATGCTTTCTTTACCAAGTAAGATCATCAGGGAGAAGCTTGAAACACAAAAAAGAACAATTTTATATACATTGAGACTTACCCAACTCAAGGCTTCAGACAAACCTCCAAATAATTTGAAATCATGGTAGCAGTAGGGTACCCAATTTTTCAGAAGTTCCAAGTCCTTGTTTCCAACTCTCAACCATGGCAGCACAGCAAGAAGTGAAGTGCAAAAGAAACTATAGAATGTTTGCAACAGGTTCTCTTTAGGGTTTCTTTTTACCCTAAATGTTGGATGACAGAACAAAGGGGCTTTTTGCTTTTGTTTTAAGCATTTCCTTCATAAATTAATACCTTTTTCATAATATTCATCTGTCAAGTGAATGACTTGTGAATTTATACATTGTCTTGTAAGACAGTGATTGAATCATGCTTTTATTTTTGCATAGGTTCAAACAAAATTGAAATGTAAAACATTAATTAAAGTGATGCACTCATAAATCACTTTATTTAAATGTTATATATATAGTGCAAAATAGAGGCGTTAGTTTTCAAGATTGAGTCAAAGGAAATATGTTTAAACTTTGATGCCTTTGCAAGCATATAGGGTGGTTAAAGGAGGTTGGTCGGTAAGTGCCAAGGATGGAGGATGTTGTTTTGACCATTATGCAAACATTTGGAGAGAATGGAGGAGTTTGTAATTTTCATCATTTTGAAGGCTTTTAGAGAAACTTGGAGCATTTTTGGGGTGCTTTTATGGTTGGACATGGTCAAAGTTGACATTTTCAGCATATTGGAACTCTTTTGAAGAAAAATCAGTTGCTATATTTTTGGCTTTTTGAGGGCATCTAACCCAAGAAGTTTCTAGGAGCTATTTTGATGGATCTTGTTGGGAGTTGAGTGATATAGTCACTTATGTGACTTCATTGTAAAGTTCTTGATATGTACTTTTCTGCCTCATAACTTTTACAGTCTTTTGGAGAATACAACATACTTTGTAACTCTTTTTCTAGATATGGAATACAATACAAACCTTGGATATCAATGACTTTGAGGTTTTTCCTATTAGTTCCTTGCATTATTGTGTGTATTTAGTTGATTGATCAAGTTATTAGTGAAATATTATTCATTTCCTAATAATTTTGTCTCAAATTTTAACACCTTTATGCAAGAGTATGTTAATGCAAGTTACAGACTATGTCAAGCACTCTAAATAGCTTCTATTTGTGAAATCATCTTTCCTCCGAGGAGTTTAAACATTGTGACCTTTTTGTGAAGCACTTATGCAGGAGCATGCAGCAATTAATTGTGCAATGTTTAACTTTGTCATTATGGTTAAGTGTTTGAGTTTTTTCTAAATTTCATTATCATGTTCAGTTAGGTGTATCACCATAGGAATAGTGTTCTATTTTCATTTCAAAGCATTCCTTCTCCCTTTTCCTTTTGAAGTCAGTAGTTTAGGTGATATTACTAGCTAGGAAGTCGGCCTATCTAAAGGTTCATTCTCATTTTGGGTAACCCGCAACCCGAGAATGCTCCCATGTTTCTCTAGCTAACTGAGTTTCACAACTCAGTTCAGGTGCAAGTTTAAGAGATAACAATTTTGGCATGCCTGGTGGGACAATGAGTTGTTTCACAGTCCACTTTATACATTTTTGCTACTGTTATGTCGTGTGTACAATAGAATTTTCAGCCTTTAGGAGGTATTTTCTTTATGCACCTGGCGACTCTAGAAAGGTTATTTGTTGGTTTCAAACAAACAAGTGTTGATATGTCCTATAACCCATCATGTTATCAAGATGTTGCTCCTTTACCTTTTTTCTATCAACATCAGACTGAACCAATAACTTGTTTTAGCCAAAATACCTTAGCTACAAGAAGTACCAGTATGATTTGCATGCTTGCTTCCCACCCACCCCTGCACAACCATCTTGTCAGCCTTATTCTAATCAGCTCCAAAATGATGAGCAAACTAAGATTACAAATATCAAGAGCATTTTTCTTGACTGGACCAAGAAGCTGGCTGAGATAGAGAGGCAACAAGAATATGCTCTACAACAGGAGGAGTTGACTTAAAATGCCCATTTTCATGAACAGCAATTGTTGGCACAAAAACGGCAATATGAGGAAGATCTTACAAGGGAGATGGAGGCACAAGTAAGGTATGAGGAAGACAGGAAAATTTTTTTAGCTTGAGAGTTAGAAGCAGATTCATCAGCTATTACGTTTCCAAATCCATTCTTTGGGAAGGAGTTTCTAAGGTTCAATACATTAAGCTTTAGACAAGATGAACCCTCTTTTGATGAACAGAAAATTTATGACAAGAATGATGAGATAAAGACTAATTTATTTACTGAACTTCCATTGTTTGTTAGTAATATTGAGGAAAATATGCCTTTATTAACATCATTAGCAAGTTCTAAACAACGGGATGATGAAAGTCACTCAGATAGGATATTGGTTAATCAAGAAGCAGCTGAAAATAGCCTTGTTTTAGATAGTGTGGAGGTTGATGAAAAGGAATATGCTACTGTTTTACTCTGAGCTACCTCTTTTTGTTGATTCTGATGAAGAAACACAAACAACAGATTTGAAGCAGTTGGAGCATGTTGAATACAGTGATGAGTTGCTGATCCAAGAAGGAGAGCACAAAGATGAATCATCTTTGGAGTTTAGAAGCCTTGAAGAAAGTTGTTATGAGGTCAAAGAAAGCCTTATTATTCAGAAAACCAAAGAGGAGGTTGAAGAAGACTTTTTTTGGGATGACCTGGAAGTGTTTTTCTCCAATTTAAATGATTCAACACCCTCTAAGTCAAAAAATCTTGAGCAACAGGAGCAAAGCATGGAATCAGTTGTTCATTCAGTTGAATCACATGAAATAAGTGTTCCTAATCCACATAATAAGGAGGAGGATATGGTCTACTTGTTCGACCAGATGCCTTGTTTTGTAGACAAGGAAGAAAGTCATGAGCAACAACAGGAAAATGGGTCATTCTTGATTCATGCTCTGTCACAAGATTCAAGAATCAACAAGAAGATGTGGCAGTTGTCTATGAGCAAGAAACCAGCAGAGATTCCTCTAGATTCACACTTTCTAGAGGATGCCCGATCAGGCATTTAGCCAGAATGGAGGCCAACAAAGAAATTTCGGTCATGCTTTCACCCAGGCATGAAGATACAGTTAATGATGAAGTTGAAGATGCACTTGTAGCTAAGAAAGAGCAATTTCAATTCATTCATTCACTCTCAAACAACAGTACATGTGATCAATTTGAGGAGGTGAGTGAATTTGTTTATATCTTTCAAGAATTGGTGCATCAACTTTTTTCACAATTGTATGTGCTCCATTTGTTCTTAGTTGCTCATGAATATGTTAAGCATTGCAAATTGAAAAGGAGGGGCAGCTATTTTAATCAGCCTATCAATGGTTTTGTTTGAGTATGTACCATGGTTGGTTAGTTTGGAATAGGTTAGAATAGGATTAGATGCAAGTTTATTTCCCTAAGTGCTTTTCAAGCACAACTAGATAGTTTCCCTTCTGCATTTTTGCTTTTGAATAAGTGCCAGGGTACCATTCATACAATCAAATCTGGGTTACAGAGGTTAAGAGTCTCTTATATAAGTTATGAGCCTAGTTTCCAAGTGACCTGATATGTTTCAATGAGTTACAACATTCAATAAGTTATTCTAGGTCTATTTCTGAGTTTTCCAAATGACTCCATGCCCAATGGATAGCCTAGGCAACTGGTTTTCATGTTTAGCAGGCAAACATACAGCAAATGTTGCCAGAAATGTTACCTAAATTTCACTAATAGCTCATTCAGGTAGAGCTCTAAGATTTCAAACTAAGAGAAAAGGTACATTTTATTAGCTTTCCTACATTACATTCAATTGTATAAATAGAAAAATCACAAAAGATTAAAAGATTATCATAACAGATCATTGATTTATACAAGTGCATGTAATAGAAGAAGGATTCAAGTCTTTTCTGAACAAAGAAGTAATCTTTATTCAATGTAAAAATGTACATTATCTCACACAAGCCATAAGATTGAATTTTGCTTATTCAATACAAATTGAGAAAATCATTTACATGAATAAGTAAATAAAAGAAAATGTGCATATAAGGAGAGTGACCAATCATTGTCTGAGAATGATTGGTTCACGGTGTTGTCTTGTTCTGCTGCTGATACAAGCTGCTTGTCCCTCCTAGCTCCTCATTGCTCCTAGTTCTTGCATCTAGCAATAGCAATAATGTTAGAGCAATGCTCTAAGAAATGAGAGAATCGCAAACATCATATGAACATTCACCTATGCGTGTATAGACATATCTCAATGTGCATTAAATAAGAAATGCATACTTTAGGTGTCTAGGAAAACCATCAAATCAACATACACACCTAAAACATGTATTTGGTTTTCTAACATGTGTGCTTCATGTGCAAATACAGGTCAAGTATTGTTACTATTTTATCAAATTACAACATGTGGGGTTAAATGAGGCTCCCACAAGGTTTGAGCTCAGCATGTTATTAGTTTTTGTTTTTTGATGAGACATTGAACTGAATTCGTCGCCTCATGGTTTACTTGAACAACCATACTGCAATATCTTTTTTATCACTGTCATAGAGGGCATATCATTAAACAAATAAAGTATGGATAATTAGTTCAGTCAATCAAATGCAATCATAAGTCATCAATGAAGTAATGATTCATAAATGCAATACAGAGCAGCAATGATATAATGACATTACATATGTACAAGTGCTTTATCAAGATATGCAATTATTATTTTTTGTTTCCTATGATGTTAACAATGAAGAATAAATAAAATACGTCATAGTGACTACACATAACAGCTTGCTGTCAGGAAGAGATGTACTCATCCAAGATCATCACCATACTGAGATCAAGTAAAGAGATCACCTATTAATTTGAGCTTTCAACATTATTTCAAAGTGCACAAAGATTATGTGCTAGTTGACAATCCCAAATATCAAATGCTTATAGGCAAAGCTCAACACACTACATGTTGAGGATAATATGAAAAATATGCTTGTTTTGTGTGGAATAGGGTTATTGATGTGCTCTCTTTAAGTACTGTGAAATTTTCAATGAATGGACTACAAGTCTGTTGAGGAAAAAAATGCAGCAATGCTAAGAGTTACTTTATGGGCATGACAAATCAAATGTCATTCAACTACTGAAATTCATGCAAGTCAAGTATGTTAATGAGTAATGTATGCATAAAGAAGCTCAATAACTGAAAGACGGAGAGGCAATCACAAAACATAGTTGATAATGCATAATGGTTCCAAATGATAGTCATAAGAAGTACATTTTCTACAAGTAACACAGTATTATCATCTTCTAAGAAAGTCACTGAAAAGAGGCTGAATACAGAACTATTAATGTTATGAAAATTTGCAGAAGGGAGGTTTTTGTGATACCCATGATTGAATACAGAAAATGGAAAAATGCACTTTTCTCTACATACAAGCAAAACCCCGTAGCCCGTGGTCTGGTTTCTTTGCATTTTTCATAATGTTAAAATCAAAACAACAATTGATACTCACAAGGGTGTTTAGTGAATCCCACGGCCTGGGGTTTTTACCTTCAAAAAATGCAATTAAAGACAACCATTAAAACCAAAAAATTAAATCCCTTGCAAATTTCTCAAACAAAAACAAAGGACGTAGAGTCTCTATGTTAAGGCTTGTGTTTGGGCTCGGGTATGGAGAAACAAGCACCTGCAGTATGAAGAATTCGAGCCATGGGAATTTTTAAAGAAGGTAAAATACAAAGAAATGTATGAGAAAATCTACAAAATGATGCAAATCTATCTTCATATCTTGGATGGGTCGAACTTACTTGCAAGTAATATACATCCTAAAAGTGGGAATAAAACCATCGAACATTTGCAAACATACGGAACCCAGGATCATACAAAAGCAAGCCACGGCTTTATGAGTTTTGTAAAAACTCTCTTCAAAGATATAAAGGCTGAAAAAGAATGAAAAAGACAACATTTCTTATGGAGCAGTCGACTGGGATAGTTCCTATTTCAAATATCCACTCTCTCATGAAATCTCATTCATATTATAATCTTGTATAATTGTATCATAAAAGGTAAAATACAGAAATATCAGAGGAATGCATGGAACACACAATAGATAGCAAAAAATAATAAGCATTTCTCATTGTAGGAGTAGAGAAGTGGAGATCTTGTTTTCTTCTTCATAGAAATAAGAAATTCTTTCTTTACCAAGTAAGATCATCAGGGAGAAGCTTGAAACACATAAAAGAACAATTTTATATACATTGAGACTTACCCAACTCGAGGCTTTAGACAGACCTCCAAATACTTAGAAATCATGGCGGCAGTAGGGTACCCAATTTTCAAAATTTCCAAGTCCTTGTTTCCAACTCTCAACCATGGCGGCATAGCAAGAAGTGAAGTGCAAAAGAAACTATAGAATGTTTGCCACGGGTTCTCTTTAGGGTTTATTTTTACCCTAAATGTTTTCCAACAGAACAAAGGGGTTTTTTGCTTTTGTTTTAAGCATTTCCTTCATAAATTAATACCTTTTTAATAATATTCATGTGTCAAGTGAATGACTTATGAATTTATGCATTGTCTTGTAAGACAGTGATTGAATCATGCTTTTATTTTTGCATAGGTTCAAACAAAATTGAAATGTAAAACATTAATTAAAGTGATGCACTCATAAATCACTTTATTTAAATGTTATATATATAGTGCAAAATAGAGGCGTTAGTTTTCAAGATTGAGTCAAAGGAAATATGTTTAAACTTTGATGCCTTTGCAAGCATATAGGGTGGTTAAAGAAGGTTGTTCGGCAAGTGCCAAGGATGTAGGATGTTGTTTTGACCATTATGCAAACATTTGGAGAGAATGGAGGAGTTTGTAATTTTCATCATTTTGAAGGCTTTTAGAGAAACTTGGCGCATTTTTGGGGTGCTTTTATGGTTGGACATGGTCAAAGTTGACCTTTTCAGCATATTGGAACTCTTTTGAAGAAAAATCAGTTGCTATATTTTTGGCTTTTTGAGGGCATCCGACCCAAGAAGTTTCCAAGAGATATTTTGATGGATCTTGTTGGGAGTTGAGTGATATAGTCACTTATGTGACTTCATTGTAAAGTTCTTGATATGTACTTTTCTGCCTCATGAATTTTACAGTCTTTTGGAGAATACAGCATACTTTGTAACTCTTTTTCTAGATATGGAATACAATACAAACCTTGGATATCAATGACTTTGAGGTTTTTCCTATAAATTGCTTGCATTATTGTGTGTATTTAGTTGATTGATCAAGTTATTAGTGAAACATTGTTCATTTCCTAATAATTTTGTCTCAAATTTTAACACCTTTATGCAAGAGTATGTTAATGCAAGTTATAGACTATGTCAAGCACTGTAAATAGCTTCTATTTGTGAAATCATCTTTCCTTCGAGGAGTTTAAACATTGTGACCTTTTTGTAAAGCACTTATGCAGGAGCATGCAGCAATTAATTGTGCAATGTTTAACTTTGTCATTATGGTTAAGTGTTTGAGTTTTTCTAAATTTCATTATCCTGTTCAGTTAGGTGTATCACCATAGGAATAGTGTTGTATCATTTTTCATTTCAAAGCATTCCTTCTCCCTTTTCCTTTTGAAGTCAGTAGTTTAGGTGATATTACCAGCTAGAAAGTTGGCCTATCCAGAGGTTCATTCTCATTTTGGGTAACCCACAACCCGAGAATGCTCCCATGTTTCTCTAGCTAATTGAGTTTCACAACTCAGTTCAGGTGCAAGTTTAAGAGATAATAGTCTCAATATGCATGTCATGGCATTCCATCACCATGAGACCACATTTCTTTGAGGCATTTTTTCAAGTAGTTCACGGCCTTGTCTATGCTACCACATTTTTCATACATGTCTACCAAATAATTTTATCAAACAATTCACTTCCTTTTTTCTATGGCTAAAATTCTAAAACAAGTGCTTTCAAACAAGCTATGGATGCTTGGAAAAAATTAAACAAAGCATAATAGTAAGCAACAAGCTATGGTCTCATGGAATTTTTTCGCATGAAAATCAGCGTTGGAGTTTGGTTGGAGGCTAAAAAAATACTTTTAAGGGCATAAATAAATCTTGTAAACATGACGTCAAGGTTGGATGAGTTGAAAATAAGAATCTGCATCTTTGAGGAAGAAGATTTTTGTGTTTTTTCAATGTCATGTGTTGTTCTTTTGCTTTTGTATGGTTTGTGCGGCCTTATGATGATTTGCACATTTGTGGTATGGTTAGATAATTTAGTTAGCTTTCAAATTCCTTTGGTTTGGTCAAATTTTATGGATGTTTGAATAAGTTATGGTGATTATACCACTAGCAACCTGGAAGTTGTTTTTTTTTGCAACTTTTCATCTACAACTCGTACGACCAAACCGACTATTCCAACACATCTGGATAGGTAATTTTAGGTTAGGTATGGTCCCCTTTTGCACCCAAATAAGTCGAAGCAATCTGAGCTACGTTCAATTGGCGAAATCCCTTAAGAGTCCAAAGTACAAAAGGGCAGCAATCTTTGATGGACTATTACTCAGAAATTGTGATGCCTACATTTTTTTTTCTGAGGCTATGACATCATGTTGATCCCCTCTACAATAACCTCTATCTATTTTTGTTATCTCGGAGGCATTTTCCTGTGGTGACAATTTTTCAGTTGAGGGAAAAGTTGTCAAATGGAAGCACTGTAAAATTGCAAAGTAGTGCAAGTTTCATTCTACAACTCATACGACCAAACGGACTGTTCCAACCTGTCTGTATGGGTACATTTACACTAGGTATGGTCCTCTTTTGCACCCAAATATGCCAAATCACTCTAAGCTACATTGGACCGACGATTTCCCTTAAGAGTCCAAAGTGCTAAAAAGAAGTAATCTTTGAAGGGTTATTTCTCAAAAATCGTGATGCTTACAAACTCTCTGTCTGAAGTTATGGGATCATTTTGGGACCCTCTACAATAACCTCTCTCATTTTTTTCTATCTTGGAGGTGTTTCCCTGTGGTGACTAGTTTTTAGTTGAGGGAAAAGTTGTCAAATGCAAGTAGTGTAAAGTTGCAAAGTGGTGCAACTTTCATTCTGCAACTCGTACGACCAAACGTACTATTCCAACACATCTATATGGGTATTTTTATGCTATGGATGGTCCTCTTTTTCATGCAAATACGTCGAATCACTTTGAGCTACATTGAATCGGCGATTTCCCTTAAGAGTCCAAAGTGCTAAAAGGTAACAATCTTTGAAGGGATATTTCTCAGAAACCATGATGCTTATAGAATCTTTGTCTAAGGGTATGGGATCATGTTGGGACCCTCTACAATAACCTCTCTCAGTTTTTTCTATCTCGGAGGCATTTCCTTTTGGTGACGAATTTTTCAGTTGAGAGAAAAGTTGTCAAATGCAAGCAGTGTAAAGCTGCAAAGTGGTGCAACTTTCATTCTGCAACTCATACGACCAAACGGATTGTTCCAACACATCCAAATGAGTACTTTTACACTAGGGATGGTCCTCTTTTTCACCCAAATACGTTGAATCACTCTGAGCTACATTGGACCAGCAATTTCCCTTAAGAGTCCAAAGTGCTAAAAGGCAGCAATCTTTGAAGGGTTATTTCTCAAAAATCGTGATGCTTATAGACTCTCTGTCTGAGGCTATGGGATCTTGTTTGGACCCTCTACAATAACCTCTATCAATTTTTTCTATCTCAGAGGCTTTTCCCTGTGGTGATGAGTTTCAGTTGAGGGAAAAGTTTTCAAATGCAAGCAATGTAAAGTTACAAAGTGGTGCAACTTTCATTCTGCAACTCATATGAACAAACGGACTATTCCAACACGTCTGTATGGGTACGTTTACACTAGGGATGGTCCTCTTTTGCACCCAAATACACCGAATCACTCCAAGCTACATTGGACCAGCGATTTCCCTTAAGAGTCCAAAGTGCTAAAAGGCAGCAATCTTTGAAGGGCTATTTCTCAAAAATCGTGACACTTATAGACTCTCCATCTGAGGTTATGGGATTGTATTGGGACCATCTATAATAACCTCTCTCATTTTTTTCTATCTTGGAGGCATTTCCATGTGGTGACGAGTTTTCAATTGAGGGAAAAGTTGTCAAATGCAAGCAGTGTAAAGTTGCAAAGTGGTGCAACTTTCATTTTGTAACTTGTATGACCAAACGGACTATTCCAACATGTTCAGATGGGTACATTTACGCTAGGGATGGTCCTCTTTTGCACCCAAATATGCCGAATCACTCTGAGCTACATTGGACAGGCGATTTCCCTTAAGAGTCCAAAGTGCTAAAAGGCCATACCACTTATTGTATGGTCTATAGCTCGATGGTATGGCTATGGTAGATGTTATTAGGACTGTATAAGATAACTATGTGGGTTTAAAGAGCTTGAAAGGTCTGTAGTTGAGTTGGTGAGTTGTCATGCATGGCAAAAATGAGTGAAATTAGGTGAAAAATGGTGGTTACAACATGCTAATGTCAATGAAACGTGGGGGCAGCAAGATTTAAGGTTGGATCAAGCTTTTGCAGGTCCTAATAGACGTGTTTGATAAGTTTATAGGGTATGGAAAGGTTGGAAACATTGATTTCCTTAAAAACCTCATGAAAGTTCCTAAAAATGAGGGTTTGTTGAAACAAAGCTTTACAAAGCGTATTTCACCAAAAAAAAATGTGGTTTTGGTAGTTTGGTAGGCTTTTAATGCTTCCCCATCAAAATTTTAGGTTTGGCAAGTGTTTAAATATGAGTCTCTTTGTAAAATGGGCCTATTTTGGGGTCTTGGACAACAAAAGAGTGCTATTTTGAAGCCTTTGTTTCAAAGGAATCTACTGAAGTTTTGAAAGTGTCAAGAGTTGGTTGGTTGAGCTAGTCCTTGGTGTGAAAAATGAGCAAAAGAGGTCTGCAGACCTACTAGGAAGAGTAATTGTTTTACTGAAGTTGCACCCAAGTTTGGGTTTGAGGATCAAATTGGAGTTTGAATCATCTTGAATTGTAATTGTGTTGTTTAAAGCCACCTAGCTCTTGCATCAGAAAACTCTTACCCAATCAACTTGAACATCATGCACACCCAAATACTGTGTTTCTACTTTGCTGGATCAAAGACTCAATTACATTGAAAATGACCTTCACATGACCTTTTTACATTTTTTTTGGAAAAAGTGGCAAGCCACTATAATTTATTATATATAAATAAGAGATATTACAAAACTTGGTTCAAATGAGCATACCGGCAGGAAAGAACCAGGAAGAAAACCTTCGGTTATAGCTTGATTAAGTAAAAAAAACTCTTACAGAATTTTTCCAATAACAGTAACAAAGCATACACCTATATGACTATTTCAACCTATCAGTTTCCAAAATATAGACCCCTTTACATTTTAAACATTCCCTTTATACAATTCCAAACATTTGACACATATTTCAAAAAACATCACCAAATATAGATTATGCCCATACACAGTTATGACCTTTTTACATTGTTTCACAATTGAAAATTCAAATTTTACAAAATTTTCCTATTGGAGGCATTCAAGGCATAGTCTTCCACAAGAGTAGCATGTTGACATTCTGGAGTGACAAGCACCTATACAAACCATCAAGGTAGCAGTTAAACTACATACAATAGAAAAGATGCTTAGAATAACCAATCTATATTATTCTAAATGACCTAATTGATGATGAGATGGTAATGCAAACTATAAAAGACACTTACAATAACAAATCTATATTATTGTAATATGTTGCATACATCTCCAAAAGAATCAGAGTTGGCTATTGTTGCAGCAGGTCCATGATCAATCATGCCAAGAATATCACAAAAGTTGTCAAATGAGAAATCTATTGTCACAATAGAAAAGATGCTTAGACTAACAAATCTATATTAATCTAAACAACCTGAATTATGATGAATTGGTAATGCAAACTGTATACACCTAAAATCGGTCTAGACATTTAATTAATTAAATACTAGTTATTTAATTAATATTCCATCTACGTATAAATAAATTCTCAATTTATTTATATAGTCCATATCCTTCAATTTTCCAAATCTAAAATCATATTCTTCTCATTTAATTAAATAAATGAATTTCTAAAGTTTGTTTTATTTAATTAATTTTCACTAACCTCAAATTAGGAATTCAAGCACATGTCTATAACTTTTCATGCCACCTCACCAAGGTCACATGAAATTAAATAATTCTAATTTTTAATTAGAATTATCTTCAAACACATGGCTTATTCCTCACACAATTGATTCTCCCACACATTTGGCATTCAAACACATGGTATTTTTCTCCCACAATTCATTCTCCCATCCATTTGGCATGTTTCCCTTGGTCAAGGGGACATTCTCCAAGATTCTCTCCATCTCCACCATCCATCCCTCTTGTTTGAATCTAGATCGTCGATCGTTGCCACATCACAAGATGCTTGGAAAATCCTATAAACACAACCCTTTGCCATTGTATTTTGCCTCCCATATTTGAGTAGAGTTATCATGCAAGAATAGCTTTGAGCATTGGAGCATTTGGAATCTCATAGTTAGAATCATGTTTTGCTTTGTAGTTGCATATAGAACCATGTTTAACTTCATATTTAGCATTATAGAATCACATGTTGCTTTATAGTTGCATTTCGTATCACACTTTGCCTTATAGTTGCATTTTAGATTAGTATATTCATAGTTAGCATTTGAGCATATGAAGAATCATCCTAGCTTCATATTATAGCATTTACATTGTATAATCTAACACCATTATCCATTCATCATAATATCCATTATCATTTTCATCATATAGTTTCATGTAGGAATTTAATTGGCTTGCATGTTGAATATTATCTCGTTTCTCAAGTTTCCATTTTAACAACCATAGTGCACATAGAAATCTAAGGGCCAAATGGTTTAATAAATCCTTGATAATAGAGGACAATGCGACGTTCTTAAAATATTTGTTTAACTGCAAAATAGATTAGTTTATTTGATTCAAATCTTTGATATAATCTGTTTCATTAATGTTTGTGTTGATTTACTAACAATTCCCACATTTCACACACATAAAATGGCACTCACCATGGGGAAATACCCCATTTCTAACAATTTTCTGGAAAACAGGTTGGACATGACATTTTAGCGCAATTATTAGTTCTTTCAGCACATATGATTTTTGTTTCAGCGCATCTGAAGAATATTTCAATGCATTAGGGGTCTTTTTCGGTGCATACGACGTTCCTTTCGGTGCATACAGGGAGTGTTTTAGCGCATTCAATATTTTCTTTAGCGCATTTGGTCTTTTCTTTAATGCATTTAGTATCTATTTTAGCACATTCGGTCGTTTCTTTAGCACATTTAGTATCTATTTCAGCGCATTCGGTCATTTCTTTAATGCATTCAGTATCTGTTTTAGCGCATAGGGTTGTTCTTTTAGTGCATAGAGTAGTTGTTTTAGCACATTGGTTAGTTCTTGTAATGCATTGATGTTTTAGCACATATAATGACTGTTTTAGTGCATCTATTTAAATTTGTGAAATCTGAGAACTGATTGGTGTTTTTTGCTTGCAGGTACTTTTATACGTTGTTCTAGGACAGATTTATCAAACTATTGATGATTTATGCAGGGGCTAGAGTTATTTAAATGCTTTATTTTGCTTAAGATAGGCATCTAGCTTAATTAGAAAAGATAAAGAACAGCATGTCTTTCGTGCTTGATGAATAGTAGGCATATGCTCTCCCCTTAATTGGGTGACCAAAAATCCAGACCCATTCGCTTTTGTTTGCAAGTGTGAGTTGAGTATATCGTGTTTGTTCTCTCTTTGTTCACACAAACAAAGATTGATCAACTACAAATGTGCTTGCTCACTTTTGTTTATCCATAGAGGGTATGCCTTGTGGGAAAAAGTAATCACCCCAGGGAACAACCCAACTAGTAACACGCTAAAGCCAAGTGACTTCCAACTGGGATATAAATGTGGGTACTTCGGGAAAGTTCAAGTATCACGAGGATTGTTCTGACAAGAAGGAAAGCAATGGTCTCTTGTTGAATGGATGATCCCCCATGAATGGAATGCCTATATTAAAACCCTTTGTTGTAGCAAGGCCAAAATCCTTAATCTATTCGTTGGTGCAGGAACGGTCATTCTAAATCCATCCCACATTTGTGTACCTTTTAGTAGAGATGAAAAGTATTCCATGGGAGAGTCATGCGTATTGATGCTTAGTTGCCTTGAGAAGTGAGTGTTGTGGAGGGGATCTAGTGGGGTCAAGCATCTAATCATCCGCTAAAATTAGGTGCAGCTGGAGTAAAATCCAAGTGGGAATCCAGTGAATATTTTCCTACACAGCCTTAAGTTGTACATGTTTGATGTGTTTTACCAAAGTGTTTTTAAATGAATTTCAAACAAAACATCATACATTGGAAGTGAAAACCTTGATTCAAAAAGCATCCATTGAAACAACCAATTCTTTGACTAGAAAATTAGAAAATCAAACACAAACTTGCAAGAAACTGCTTCATCTTCCCAGTCCAGCGCATCCACTGCATTTGCTAGCGCATATTTGCAATCCTATAGCGCATCCAACTATTGTTATAGCATATCTGAGCATTTTTCTAGTGCATTCACCCTATGTTCTAGAGCACTTGAGCATTTTTCCAGCGCATTTACCCTCTATTATAGCGCATCTATGCATTTTTTTGGTGCATCAACCCTCTGTTCTAGCGCATCCAGGCAATCTTATAATGCATCTATGCAATTTTCTGGTGCATCCATCCTCTGTTTTAGCACATATGTCAAATCTTTTAGCACATTCGGATTCTATTTTAGTGCATCCATTAAATGCAAAACCTGAGAGTTAAACTTATCTCCTATTTCACAGTTTGAGCCAAAATTCAGAATCTTCTTCAAGTCCAAAATCATTCCTTAGGTACCCTAGAGTCTAAACTTGTTAAAATTGACCTCTACAAGTGGAATTCTTCAACCTAAACCAAGATCTAACATCTCAAAGTTTCAAAAATCATCAAACTTGTCACACCTTTGATTATTAAGCCTAGTTTCATCATCGGGATTTATCATCCTTTCACCACGAAATGAAGCTATATAGCCAAAATCAAATTTAGTCTCATTAGAATTTGTCATTCTATTTGACTTAGTTGTAATCCTTGGTACTCTTCAAAACTTAGATCAAAGTTTAGTGAAAACTATAACACTTGTATGCCCGTTCAAACAAGGTTACAAAAACAAAAACTCAACAAAAAGGACTTGAAAATCAAAACATTCAGGAGCCAAACCTTGGAACTCCAACCACTGAAACTCCAACCATTGAGACTCCATCCATTGAAATTAATCCAATCATTGAAACTTAAAACATCGAAACTCAAAAGAGTGAGACGCAAAACACCATGGCAGAAGCTAAAGAGAACCCTTTCCATGGAATCCACAACAATGAAGGGGAAAAAATAACTGAGGAGGATATCCAAAATTTTGAACAAGATCCCAACTTCCACAAGTGCTTAGAAAATATTTTTGAGAGAAATAGGGAAAATTACCTCCTTATGCTAGCTAAACAAGGTGTAAAATTACCCGAGGACTTTGATGTGAATCAATTAAAAGCACCTCCAAAATAGCTTGAAAAAGAAACCAAACAAGTGGTTGCCCTAACTCACCAAATGAAGAACCTTCAACAATAAATTCTCAATATGCAAAGGGGAACCTCAAAATGATACTTGATCCAAGACATTTTTCCATATCCGTTTGATCAAAGTATCCACATGATTCCATTTCCCAAACATTTTGAATTCCCAAAGTATAAAAAATACAATGGAAAAATCGATCTGATAGATCATGTGAGGGAATTTAGAACCATGAGTCTTGAATTTTCATACGAAGAAATGTACTTGATGAGATTATTTCCACATAGCTTAGGTGGACAATGTCTTGAATGGTTCTCCAAACTCACCCCACCAATTAACACCTTTGAATAATTGGTCAATAAGTTCATCACCCAATATTCTTACAACATCCAACATGACATCACCATGAAAGATCTTTGTAACTTGAAACAAAAGAAGGGTGAATCATTCATTATATTCTTGCAAAAATGGAGAAGGTTATTTGCATGATATTCTCATCCCGTACCTAAAAAATAAAAGATCAAAATCTTCATCGATAACCTAAATGATGAGATGAGCGATAGATTGGAATTGCAATATCCACCAACCTTCGAAAAATTTATTAAAAACGTAATAAAAATCAAAGAAGCTCTAGTCAAGAGAGGAGTCATCAAAATTTACAATGAAAACAACTCATCAAACTCCAACAATTACAATAGTGGTGACAAACCCAAGATTTGGAAACGAAACAAGAATGTTGGAAATAACGATGGTGCAGTTAAAACTCAAAATGTGAAACATGTATTCAACCTAATCGCAGCTGCAGCCAAAACTAATCAGAATAACAATCCACCGAACACCCAAACCAACAGCCAAAACAACAACCAAAATGTCAACCAAAGCAACAATCAGGGTAATGTTGGATAAGGAATGCCATCATATCACACATCCTCTAATCGAAGAAGGTTCACACCTTTAGGACAATGATCAGAATCAGCATTGAAGGAACTTCTTGAAGCTAAAGTCATAATGTTACTAGAAGAAATAAATTGGGAGCCACAAGTTAAGCCTCCATGGTGGAATGATGCTCATTACTGTGAGTTTCATTGAAATAAGGGACATAAAACCAATTACTGCATGCAATTGAAACACTTGATACAAGACTTAATTGACAACAAGGTGATATTTGTAGAAGGACCCCAAAAAACAATGATCATGGGGCATTCAAGAACCCTCTACCCAACTACAAAAAATGGGAATCTTCTTCTTCAAATACCAAAGGAAAAAACATAAACTATGTCTATGACACCACTATTCTTCACATCGAGGTGGGTGATGATCAAACCCATGACAAACCAGATCTCGTTACAATAGATAACCCAATAAATGACAGCATCATTGAACATGAACAAAACATCATTACAACTAGAGATCGTCACCACGAAATCAACACCACTTCACATCAAATCAATGACCTTGTGCCTATAAATCTGATCACCAACATCATTGCAAATGACAATCAAATCAATGTTATCAAAATCACAGAAAAATAAAACAATTCACCAATCAATGCAATCACAAGAGGACAAGCCAAGGTAACATTGAAAGGAGCTACCCCTTCCACGTCCAAATCAATTGCTATCCCTACAACTCAATATAACATAGTAGATCAGTTGCATAAAATACTAGCACAAATATCCATCTTGGAATTACTCAAATTCTCACCAATGCATAAAGAAATCCTGGAACAAGCTCTAGTCGCCACCACGATACCAAACAACTTGTAAGTTTTCCAATTTCAAGCTCATATGGTGGGACACTTGACTGTGCCACATTGCTTATCATTTTTTGAACATGATGATGTATCCATCAACCATCCACACAATGTTGCCCTCCACATTGAGGTCTTAATTCACAAACACTGCGTTAAACATGTTCTAATAGATGGAGGAGTTGGCCTGAATATCTATACTTTGAAACTTGTTCGTGCACTAGGCTATTTAGAAAATGCTATTGATCCTAGAAGGAAAATCACAATAAAAGAATATTATGATGAGGAGAGATCTTCACAAGGGTTGATAGTGCTACCGATTCAAGTGGGACCAGTTGTCAAAGATATAGTATGCCAAGTGTTAGACAAAGAGTTAACATACAACATACTCTTGGGAAGACCTTGGATTCATGACATGAAAGAAGTGTCATCCACATATCACCAGTGTTTGAAGTTCCCTTTCAATGGGCAGGAAATCACTATTGCAGCTGACTCAAACAACCCCCAATATTGTAACACCCTCAAGACTACCTAAGATGCTTTTGTACCACACAATAGGGAAGCTCCAACTCACCGTTCATCAAATCATGGGAAACAACTAAATGCCTTGTCAAAGTGGGTTGAGAAAAAGGACCAATCAAAGGATAAGGGTATCGGTGATTCCACTCCCTCAAGTAAAGAAAGTACATCAAGTTCTTCATCAAACTAGCCCAAGATAAAGGATCAATCAAAAGAAAAGGGTATTGAAAATTCTACTCCACAAGATCAGGAAAGTCAACTTGACTCCTTATCAAAACAAGTGGCCAAGATCCAATTGAAATACAAAGGCATGGGGAATACTCATTTGAGCAATCCTTATGTTTATCACAACTTTCCTCTTCTCCTAAATCACATGGGCAGCCATCAACATCAAGATAGCAATCATCACAACCCACAATATATTATGGCACCTTTGTAAGAGCAGGCACATTAGTGGATGATTCAAATGAAAAAGAGGTTTTAAACTGGTTATACAAAGACAAAGAATCATCACAATCATCCACCTCAAGTGTTCCAACAGAGCAATACGACAAAGGAAAGACAATCCTAGAAAAGATGGGATACGAGGGAAAAGGTCCTATCGGTAAAAGGAAAGAAGACATCATAGAACCAATACAACCCATCACAATGCAAGCCAAGGATAAAATAGGATTGGGGTATAAATAAAAATCTAGAGAAGAAACTAGACAACAAGTTGTTGAAAGAATCCTACAACTACAAGCTAGTGATGATCATGAAACTGATTCAAATGAATATGAATGGGATTCGTTATCTAAAGAGTCTCATCATGATAAGGAAATTGATGTGGTACAAAAGTATACACCCATACGTGAGGAGGGTCAAAATTCAAGTTACAGACCTCTTGAAATAGGATCACAACATATTGATGACTCCAATTTAGATGATCATACTCAAAGAAAAACAGATAATTCGAAGGAGAGTTACCTTATAGAAATTGACTTCGCTATTGGACAATCCGAAGACATTACCATTGGGACCCTCATAGCCTTTGACTTTAGCCAATCCAATGATCCCTTACCCCTAGTACATCCCAAACTCATAGATTGGGATCAAATTGAACCTTCTGATATCCCCATCTTTTCAAATGATGAGGCCATTGTCAACTTTGTCTATTCCGCCAATCCTGAAATAGATTTCACCATTGAACATCATAACAAAGATTCCAACCAGAAGGGTGTCAAATTTTCTAGCTGCAAAATGAATAATACAGGGAATAGATCTGATGGTGAAAACCATTCAATGGCAGTATCAGATCTAGAAAAAGTAAAAATAAAGATTCTATCCAACGGCGAAAACCTCTCTGAGGCGCTAAAGGATGGAAGATTTGACACACTCCCTAAACACTTTTAGGAACGATCTAAAGTATTAGTTGAACCCACTTAGTCTATCGATATCGGCAATGAAGAAATAGTAATCTAGTAGAATCCTTGATAGATCAAGAAAAACCAAACTTCATCAAATTCTTCACATAAATACAAATCAATTTTGCTTCGTCATATGCCGACATGCCAGGGATTGATCCAAAACTCATCATGCACCACTTATCACTACCAGTAGGGGTAAAATTGGTCAAGCAAAAGTTAAGGAAAATGCATCCACATATTGCAATATTGGTAAAGGCAGAACTGAACAAGTTATTGGATGTTGGGTTCATTAGACCAATTGACTATGCCGAATGGATATCAAACATTGTCCCTATTTCAAAACTAGACAAGAGCATTAGGATATGCATAGATTTCAGGGATCTCAACAAGGCTTTCCCAAAAGATGACTTTCCCCTACCAAACATTGACATCATTGTGGACCTAACAACAGGGCATGGCATGTTATCACTCATGGATGGTTTTTCCGGCTATAATCAAATCAAAATTGCACCTAAGGATCAAGATAAAACAGCCTTCACATGTTCGTGGGGAACCTTTTTGTTGGAATGTCATGCCATTCGAGTTGAAGAACACAGGAGCAACTTATCAGTGTGTTATGATGAAAATCTTTCATAATATGATAATAAGATGCACATCTTCATGGAAAACTATGTGGATGATATGTTATCCAAATCATACACCAGAGAAGGAAACCTAGAGATCCTAGGTAAAATCTTCACCAGACTGGAAAAGTTCAATGTACGACTGAACCCAAAGAAATGTGTGTTTGGGGTGACTTCATCCAAACTCTTGGGATATATAGTTTCAGAAAATGGCATTGAGGTGGATCCTACAAAATTCAAAGCCATCATGGAGATGCCACCACCTAATAACATTAGTCAGTTATGATCTCTGCAAGGGATACTCCAATCAATCCAAAGATTTATCTCACAACTGGCAGACAAGACCCATCCTTTCACTCACTTGCTACATAAGAATTATCTTTATGATGGGATGAGAAATGCAAAGAGTCCTTCAACCAATTAAAACAATATCTGATGATTCCACTTGTCTTAATACCACCAACATAAGGAAAGCCACTTTTATTGTACATAGCAACAACTGAGATATCATTGGGAGCCTTGTTAGCACAGGAGGATTCAGTAGGAAAAGAAAGAGAAATTTATTATATCAACAGAACCTTAAATGGCTATGATATCAATTACACCTTCATTGAAAAAGCTTGTTGGGTAGTAGTGTTCGCCACCCAATAATTTTGACACTACATGCTAACTCATACCATCAAATTAATAGCTAAGATAGATCCACTGAAATACCATCTTAGTTGAAGCTAATCTAACTGGAAGACTAGCTAAGTGGATCATGATGCTAAGTGAATTTGACATCCAATATGTCGATAGGAAGGCAATCAAAGGACAAGAAACTGTAGACCAGTTAGCTGAAGCACCATTTCAAGTCAATCATCCAATGAACATTGAGCTTCCAGATGTTGATATCCTAATGGTATCAACACAACAATGGGTCTTATACTTTGATGGCTCTCATACACAACATGGATCAGGTGTCGGAATCTTTTTTTATCTCACCACAGGGACATACCATTCCCAAATCCTATAGATTGATGTTTCCTTGCA